>WSTW01000004.1:4609-16418 GCA_019632305.1 Tulasnella sp. 403 | reverse complement strand
ACCTTCACTAACTTATGCTAATTCCAAGGGTGCTCATTCCGGCGAAAGAACTAAAACGCCTGACCCGCATCGGGAGATTAGCCTCATTCTCAGTTACTACATTTATTCTGATGCTTTCGTGATGTCGCTTGTAGGGCATGTGGTCCATCTCGTCGCCCTTCTCGATGTACTGCTGTATTTTTGTTCTGACCCTTGCAATTACACCTGTCGTGACCAGGATAACTCTGTGAACTTAATTTTGCGCTCTGAATTTCTTGGAGGGGGTGCCACTCGTTGCTCGGGAAAAAGGGTAGACGCGTATTACATAAACCGGGCATGAAATTCACTTTGGACTGGCGTCTCGGACTCTCCTCCCGTCTCGTCAATAACTAACGCACCTTCCAGCCTCCACAGCGGAACCTTGGGCCTTCCCAGCCACTCAGTTCCACTCTACAGACATCTCAACTCTGTGGCCTTAAGCCCATACTTTGGTGGACCTCGATGGCGACGGCTATTCAGCATCCCGCTCAAACTCAACCCCACGCACTCGTACCTCCGAGCTCACTATTACTCCAAACTCATCAGCAACCATCTGCTCCGCTTCAGCAGGGCCATTCACGAGGACAAACGGCGCACGCATATCCCGTTGGCCCTTCGTCAAGACTCCCATCTCCTGGGCCCCCTGCTACTCCCCAACCTCTCCCTCAACCTACCCATCATCAACAACCGCCCCCAGCTGGAAGCCAGCTCCCAGTACCATCCTCTTTACCCAAGCCTGTCGCCAACGATGAACGGGATGCCAATATGACGTCCGTCTCGGGCAGCAAGAAACGACCACGGGTGGTTATGGACGACGCGAGGTGAGACCTGTCAAAAACACTCAAAGAGTCTAGGGCTAATGCCTTGCTCAGTATTGTCCCCGCCGACGATAGAAATGAGTGGTATTATCCCGCGAAGCCGAGATTGTCTGGTCTCGTGGATAGCGATTACGAACCGAGCCTCGATCCCGGTGTGCCATCTGGGAACTGGGGCAATAAGCACGTCAAAGGCGCACGCTGGGTTCGGAAGGGTAAACTAGCGTCTTGGGGACCTGGCAGAGCTGAATGGGAGGTAGGTGTACGCTTATGCTATACGTACCGGGATCCTGATTTGGACTACAGATGGAGAGTCGGGCGCGAAAGCGCCTCAGGACGTTCTTCCCGAGTGATCCAGATTCCTCTTCGCCCCCACTACCCACCTTGCCCCATCTCCGATCCCCAACGCCACCTCTAGCTGCTCCCTACTCGTTACCCCTGAAAGAACATTCGTCGTACACCTCTCTCATACTCGACCCCTCCGTCCAACACACCTATCAGAACACAACCGCCGTATCTCTACAACGAACTGCCACAGAGTTTATCGAAGGCGAGGGTGCATTACGGATGGCCCTCGGTGCTCTGTGGCAAGCTATGGCAAGCGATTACTCGCCCCTAGCATCCCGCGGAGATCCATCTGGCACACGTGCCAATACATCTCGGCGTCAATCCGTGGATGGTCTGGAACCAGCTGAGGACGGCGTGGATAATGCTGGTCTGACCAACGGTGTAGACCCTCCGGACGCTAGGATGATGTCTCCGTCCACGGCCTCAACTACAGTGGCCAAGTCTCCCGAGGAACTGTTGGTTTCGTCGCTCTCACCACTTCGACAACTGTTCATATCAACTACCCCGGTCGTTGTCGGGACCGAGTCTGGCCCACAACCTACCTTACACAGCGCGAGTCAACTCGAGAGTTTCGAATGGGCGATCGGCGTGCTCCGGGAGCTAGCAGATGACGCCAGAGAATACATGGAACGACTAGAAGAGGTCAGAGAGTTGACTGGACAAGCAGAAGCCGTTAGAAGCGAGATCTGGCGGGTTGTACGCGAAAAGGCATTGGACGAGATGGAGGAACAAGACGATGTTGGAGATGAGGAGGACGGGGAGGACGAGGGTAGCGAGTATAGTTGATTAGACTCCCAAGCACCTGTTTTGATCGTTAGGACACTTATTTAACCAATGGGTCGTATTGCATTCGTTGCTTCGTGCCAGGTGACGTCCTTTGTTTACGGCCTATTCGGACATAACCCTTACATCCCAGTTCGCATTGCAACTTCGATTGAGTGTACCCGTCGAATCCCACTCCTCTACGCCGTCCTTTACAACACTGGAAACCCCAACACCACACTCTTCTCACATTCCCAGACGGATCTTCAACCATCATCTACTATTCCATCTTTCCGTTAGCGCACTACCACAGGTGTAACCCATCAGCATGGCCGACCCCCCCACACCCGAATTTACAGAAGAACACCTGAAGAAGTTGCGAACCTATGCTTCTGGACTTCCCTACTCCATTGAGCCTAACTCGGAGATTCAGAAACTGCTGGACTTTTATTTGACACGAATCACTCAAGTACGTTCCGCAGAGGTCTTGTGCTGCGTCAGAAGAGCAACCCGGCTGACTAACCATCTTCGGGATACACCCTAGTGCGTTATAGCGAAAGATTACGACCCCGGTCTTCTCCAATGGGATTCCATGTTAAACTATTGGAGTGCGTAATGCCCTTTCCCCGGACGGCTGGTCGGAGCTCCAATGTCCATCCCGAAACTTGACTACCATGCCAATTACCATTAATGGCAACACGTTTACCGTGTGGTGGCAGCCCTGACTGTATCGGAGCGCTCCGCGTCCAGTCTGTCTTCTATGTGTCTAGGCGCCCAGCGGCTGTCACTTGTTCGTTGACCAATAAACTTGTTTCTTAGGGATGCTCAAGTATCCTATTCCCAAAGAGAAGCGAATTTCAATCGCAAAAGTTTACTTCAATATATGCGTCACCCCGGGAATGCCTCTGCACGTCGTAGGCACCTGCCTCGAAACCCTTAACGCGCTGATTCGAAGCAAAAAGAAACTCACGGTGGACGATATGAGACTCCCCTGGAAACCCATTTACCGGATCTTGTCAAAGGACTTGTTCCTGACGAGGAGGCAGTTTGAGATCACGTACGTTTGCCAACTGATCTGTAGGCTGTAACTCACCTTTCTTGACAGGCAAACGACACATCGTACGCCACACCAGCATTCCCGATGAGTCTGCTTGCTGTACTGACATGGTCTTCTATTTCAAGAAATGGGTAGTCTGGCAGAGGTGTCGCGACGATTCTTTCACCCCGCTTGTGCTGAAGAAATGCTCGAGACTATGCTACCCGAGCTCAACGGAACCGACGTGAATGTGAGTAGTGTCCAACTCTTTGAGGAGACACTGTCTCACGGGCTCTTTTCGTCCTAGTCCGTCTTGTCAATCCAATACTATCTTACCACGTTCCTACCGCTCTCTCACCCCACTTGGTTGCCCATGATGATGCGCCTTTGGGCTTCCATCAACTCGTATATGTTCGATGAGCGTCACTTTGCAATCTTGTCGCAATTAGCGGAGATGCACATTGACCCCACAGTAAGCGATCCAGCCCGATTAGATGAGATACCGGACGATGCCAGAATTGATGAAACGGGAAATATCGAAACTGAACCTCGGCTTCGATGGAATCGTGAAGGAACCCCAGTGGTGAATAAACCAAATGGCCTCAAACACAAGCCCCAAGACAGGCGCAAGCTGGGCATCCACGACTGCTTTGGAGGTCCTGAAGTCAAGCCCACCCACGACAAGGAGCCGTGGAGAGGTATCTACAAAGACATCGGCATATTTACGCAGGAGGAATGGGACCTTATCATGTGCAAGTGTTTGGCCTCCATGGGTGGGTGGCTTAAGGTCGCGCTGCGGATCGGGCGTCCACTGACACCTTTTGCCGTCGCAGAAATACCTCTGGCCGACGGGGGTTCCCTAACTACCGGGCCCACTGTCGACGAACAAGCCACGTTCGAGTTTTCTCGACTGCCTAAATCGACATGGAGAATTTGTGAGTGCTGCGTCTGACCCAGTGTATTCCATCAATGACATCGTGCATAGATTCACTCGCTAAGCTCATAGGTACGAGTTCTGATGTTGATCAAGACTTATAGGTTAACACATTTTTGCTCAGTGTACAGCATGGCACCCGATGGCAACCCTCTTCCCCACAGCGGGACTGCAACTCCTTTCGAAATACCCATTGCGAACGAAGGTGGTTACTTTGCTAGACCAGTGCAACCCGAGAAATCGTATCTCGCTGGCTGTAAAGCGCTCGATTCGCTTGCAAAGCTGATCGTTTCCCTGGAAAGTTTCTTTCACCCTAGTAATTCGGGAACTTGGACGACAGACGTTCGTATGAGGTACTCTGGTACGGTGGCTGGGAGCTAATTCGCACAATATTTCACAGCTTAGCGCATTCCTCAAGTACGTCGTATTCGAATTCAATAAGCGATGGTATCAGGAGATGGAAGAGGACTGCAAAGTTCCCAGAGTGGGTAGTTAAATGCTTAACCATACTACATTGCGAGTAGTTGACCATCCCACCTTTTGCCTAGGATCGGAGATTGAATCGTCAGATGCGAAGAGAGCTCGTTCGGAGCCTCCGGACTCCAGCTTTCTTGGCCATGTTTTCCACAGATTCGGAAACGGTCTCGAATATTCAGTCGGCCCTCAAATCCATGACCATAATGGAACCAGATCTAATCGTGCCACCGATTTTGGAGCGGGCTATCCCCTCTCTTGAAGCACTTGTGGAAGTGCGTCCATAAATATATCGCTAACTGGTTTGGCTTCTCATCAGACTTGATTGCAGACCCAGAGAACTCTCGCGGTGATCAAGGCTCTAGGTGCCATTGCACTAGGGATTGTGTCCAGAGATCTGTTTCACGCGGGTGCTAAACATCTCGTGCACATCCTGGAGCTTCTCCTACCTGGTATTGACTTGGTAAGTCCCTCGTTTTCATACGTACTGTGTCATTAACCTTAAAGATTCTTTCAGAACGATCCCATGAAGACGGTGCGTCTCCCGCAGTGACACCCTACGAACCTTGGTCCTGACTCGTCGAAGATTTGCACGACCGCATTTCTTGTTGAGATTTCTCAACACATCAGGTTCAGCGACCTGACGCAGATCGAGCCTTCTGCCGTTTCCTCGGATGCAGCTCACGCGCCGTGGTCCGCACCAATTGCGGCGGATGCGTCTTTACCTACCCTCCAATTCGACCTTCTTCCAGAACCGCAAGAGGACTCACGGCCATGTCTCTCTGAAGTTGATGAAGATGCACTCGTGAAGGAGTCCACTTGTGGCTTCGCAAACTGGGTAGCTAGTTTTATTCGACGAGTGATCGTCCTGTTGGAAAACCTACCGGACGAAGACCCCTCCGTAGGATCTAACGGCGGCGGCACAGAATCTTCTGTCGTCAACTCGGTAGTTGAAGCCTGCTCACAAATCTGTGCCCATTTGTCCGACCCGTTGTTCGATCTGGCGTTGGACCTGATTTACAACTTTGCGACGACCACCGTCAGATCCAACGCTGTACGGGCCATCCACCAGCTCGTGGGCTGCATAGCTAGCGCGAATCCCCAGAAGACGGTATGTCCAAACTATGACCCACCTCGTAGCTTTGTGCCCACCCGCGATTCCAGATGGCTCGCTTCATACCGTTCTGCATCAAGAGCATTCGGACTGAGCTAGATCACGGCGCTAGCTCCATCCGAAGTACAACATTCACACATTCTCAACCTTCGGATGCTACTTTACATTGGAGTATGTCACGGTTCTTCTATCCTACCAATTTACTTTCCGACCGAGGTTTTAGATATCGCCATCATCCGCGGGGCTTGCAAAGACGGGAACTCGGTGCGCGCCTACTCTTTATTCCTCTTACTGTCCTAATACGGCCACAAGGTTCTTCAATACCAAGAGCAATTGATCAGCCTCCTCCAGCTACTTCATGTCAAGACTCTATCAAAACGCGGCTTTTCATATACGGGCAAACTACTCTACAGCCTTCTCGCAACGCTGACGGACATCTACCCAGTGGAGAGTCGGTTTGTAAATCCAGATCAATGGGACAGTCCCAGTGCGTACAAGTTGAAGAGCTTTCAGTATAGCTGTTGACGGTTGGTTGACCAAGGTTTCCGAGAGAACCACCACAAATATTGGGGTAAGCTTTACGCCATCGACGACGTGAAGGTATGTCTGCTCAGCCTGAGCTGCCTTGATACCCGACTTACCGCCTCGGACCAGGTCCAATGGCATGTCCCCAACAATAACGAAGTTGGCTTTGCCCTGGAGTTGCTTGAGAAATTAGTTGAGCCGGCGCTGTCGACGCTTGAATCGCTGATTTCGGTTGACTCGAGGCGGGACGCAGTTTGGGGCAACGACTTTTGTCGGTGGGTATACACTAGATTGTTTTAGCTTCGTCCTAACACCCATCTTCAGTAACCTGAGTCTCGTTCGGAATGCCTTTTCGGGCATCCCGAGTCTACGAAAGGAGTTCATCTCACCGGAAGAAACCGCTGAGGGCTGCAAGACGAGCGATGTTTTGTACGTTCGGTCCTCGTGGCAATCTTTGTTTGTCTGATGCCGTCTACAGGAACGAATTACCCGAATTCATTGCATCCGTCGCACCTATCCAATCCGGCTTTGCCCTACAAGACCCTTCTGATCCTCGCTATCAAACCGTGACGGCGTTGCGCTTACGATTCGGGAAGTTTCTTCATAATGCGTCATTGGCGTTGCTACGACAAGGGGACGAAAATACTGTAGATGCTGTCTTGATGCTGGTACATCGTCTACGACTCTCCCACTTGTACCATTTTTGACGGTTCACTCTTTTGGATTAGATCCGAGCGTGTCGAACGTATCTACTGGACTACGGCGACGCGTTGTACGTGGGACGTAGTAATTGGTGTTCCGCGGTCTGACCTACTTTGCTTTCTGTAGATATAGCTATTACTCTCAGGAGGATGATTACCTCCAAGAGCTAGGTATCAGCCGTCGCTACGCCAACCAGAAGCTATGGCCTCGAGCAATCTTCATTCGGAAAGCCAGGTACGCCGTCGAGAACGTATAGCGATCTCCACGCTTATCCTGTTGTTGTGATGAAGGTTGTATCATGCAGCGCGGATGCGGTGGAACGCCCTTGAACGGACGAGAACTGCTCTTGAAGATGCCATCATTGACGACCTTATACAATGGTCTCTGTGGCAATATGCTACTGGTGAGTGAAACCTCTACCTATTGAGCAACTTGTTTTGACATTGTCATCGTCCTCAGTCAGAGCGTAAGTATTTCCTTGGACTCCGTCTCTATATCGATAAAGCTTTCCCCCGAAATAGCTCGGCACAATCACTCGTCGATTCCTTGACATCTGTAAGTAGAAAGGGGGTGCCTAGTTCCCACTGGCCAACTCTCAGATATTTTGCAGGTATACGATGGAATGCGGCGTCGGTGCCTCCCTGTCTTGTACACCAATGTCGTCAAGGGTTCGGATGACGACAGGATGAAGGTGATTGGCGACCTTGAAGTACTCAACCGCGACTGACACATAACCACAGGGAGCACTCTACACATTGAACTCGTCAGCATTTTGTGAGCTTGTGTCGCATTGTTTCTATACCTGATGTTTGACGCATGACTATCCAGCGAAATTCGCCATGGGCGGTGTGTATACACGTATTCTCCAGGATGGCATTTGATATGACTGTTTGTGTAGAACCTTCGCTCGTCCCTGATCTTATAGAACACTTGTTCGAATGCCAGTGGAACGAAAAGGTAGGGTGTACGGTTGAGTGAATATTTGTTCATCAACTAAAAGCGTTTGGAATAGCCCTCCATACAGGACTGTGTTGCGTCAGTTGCAGAAAGCTGTACGTCGAACCACACCCAATCGGACATCTCCTTACATTGTTCTAGGTATTTCGGGCTTTGTCGAGCCTTGTTACCTCGTATACGCCTTCGACTATCCCGACACGGCTAGAAGTGTCAAGCAACTACGGAAGCTGCTCCCACCTTTGGATGACCAACTAACTGAACGACAACGGGAGTGTAGAGTAAACAGAATCGCTATGCAATCAAAGGCGATGGATACTACGGTCCGCTGGTTACGCGTTTTCCTTTCCAACAGCTCAGCTGATAATACTTCCATAGCATGATATTCTACTACGGTTTGCAAATGATGAGAACACTCACTGGCGATATGCGATCACAGCTATTCGACTTCTTCGAACGCTAGTGCGTCGCGATAGTGGTGTCAGTGGTCCCGTCATGGAATACCTGTTATCCCAAACATACGCCAACCACCCTAGTCTCCGATATGTGGGTCTAACATTGGATTATACGTCACACATCTTGACCGAAATCCGCTTGCAGTATGCCCAACGTGCCGTAATGAAGGCCTGTCGATATATAAAGCTGCGAACGTCAACTCAATCCGCTGAGGACTTGGCACTTTACACCAACCGGAACCCACTCCGACGGATGCTGGTTACGGAGAATCCAACCCATGAGTACACCGCGACATATCTCGAGAGCTTCAAAGCCCCGCTCGATCGTGCTGTTGCGTCAGAAGAGCCGTGAGTATCTACCCTCGTTGCGTGATCCAAAAACTGAACTCTCTCACCCAAGCATTCTCCAAGACAAGATCACTAGCGGATGGCTGGTGTGGAAAGACGATGCCCGTTTCCTACTGCCAGATCCTGTCAAGTCCACGTTCCAGCCTTGGGATCTGGAGTCCGCCGCGGGGGTGGAGGCTATGCGGACGATGGCTACGACGTCTGAGTTCTGGGAGACACTATCGTCATTCTACGCCGAGGAGAATCATCAAGAAATGACGGTCATGGATAACGTCTCGTGTGTGAAGTCGATCTGTAAGCCTCTGGCATTGACATCCATATGACAAGCCTTCGCTGAGATGGAATTCCTCTTCCAGTCCAACTGATAGAAGAAGAGTGCTTACCATCGGCGAAACCAACCATCGAGAAGCTGATAGGTGACCATGACCAGAACAAGCAGCGAGCGGCTGCAGAAATGCTGGCCGGACTGTTATCTGGTTCAAAACATTGGCCCATTGAGGCACAAGACCGCCTGTGGAACTGGTTTACCCCATTTATTGATAAAATTCTGGGCTCAAATGTCAAGACAAACACTCTATCGATCTGGTCATCTTTCTTGGAGGTAGGTGAGACGTTGGGGTGTCGCCAAGTGACTCACTGATATGCTGCTCTTAGTACATCTTCATAAATCGAGACCCCCGACGCGTACAACCTTTGATACAATGGCTAGTTCAAAAAGGCCTATCTCTGGAGTTCAATGCCGAGTCGTCATTCGAACGTGAGTGGTGCGATCCACTCCTTATGGATTTCCCTTGATAAGTCCTTCAGCAATCAAGATCGCGTTTTTCATGCGCGCGCTCATTGAAACATTGGGATGGCGCTTTGCTGCCTGGACGCCTGCGTTCCTGGAGTTATACTGGAAAGAAATCGGGGGTGAACACGATGAGGTAAAGTCCAACGCCCCGTTGCCGTATGATCGCAGGGATGGCTCAATCTCATGTGGCTTCAGGTGTTGTCGTACATCGCTGACGGCCTGTCGGCCTTTTGCATGATTCATTGGCGCCCGACCCCATCGCAGCCCGTCACCGAGGTCTTTGTACGCGAATGTGCCACTCGGCCTTCGCGAGACGATATCATGGGGATCGAACACGGGTACCATATGGGCCCGTACCTTGAATTCATAGCTAGGCTTCCCGAACTCAGAGAGTCCCGATTACCTGGAGCTAGGGCACCACGATCCCAATACGACCGGTGAGTGAGCCGCCTTTCATAACCACTTATGCATTGCTTATGTGATTGTATTGATTTGTAGGATGCTTACAACTGGTAAGTCGACTAGTGTCCTCGCATCGTCATTATTGTTTGACCTCATTGTGACAGTGATCCGCTGGCTGTACGAGGGTCTTGCAGAGGTCAACGCGACATCAATGTATCAGTACATTCTACCACTGCTTCCCGAACTTTTCAAAGCCGCAGAACTCCAAGACTCCGACGACCTGGCTCGTCGTGCCCACTCGCTGTTGGTCGGCTTATGCGGAGTCACGCCGCCACTGCCCGTGGTGCCCAGGCTTCTGGAGGCCATCTTTGAGACCATCCGGACAAGTCCCTCGTGGCGGATCCGCTCAAACACGCTGCCGATATTGCAAGTCCTGTACTTCCGTCAGGTGCCACTAATTTCCGAAGCAATGGTCATCAAGATCCAGGACGTACGTAGCATATGACGGCACTAGCGCTGAAGGACAATACTGACGCTGGTTGAAGGTTCTGAGCGAATGTCTTAGCGATGAAGTCGTGGAAGTTCGAGAGAAGGCTGCTGAGTAAGTCGTCAATCACATCACCACGACCAGACCGGCTGAAACCCCGTGCAGAACATTGTCTGGTATCCTTCGCTGTTCCCCCCGCAGGACTATCTTGCTTCTGAAGGTCGGTAAAATGTAGTGGTGGGAGCATTGCAACTGAAGCTAGGCGTTTACAGGATCGATTCGTGCGACAAGCGGCCAAGATTAACCTTCCTCGCCGCAATTCATCTACCTATGCTGCAAACATACGCCAGTTGCATGCCGCCATCCTCGGCATCACGGCCTTGATTGACGCTTTTCCGTATTCGGTGCCATCCTGGCTGCCAGAGTTGATCGGGGATGTGTTGTCACGGCACACCTACGACCCCATCCCAATCTCTACTACGGTCAGAAAGTGTGCGACGAAGTTCAAAGAAACCCATCAAGATACTTGGCATGAAGATTCGCTGAAATTCAACGAGGAGCAACTTAGTGCATTGTCAACGCTGCTGGCTGGGTCAAGTTATTATGCTTAACTATTTATCAATGATATCTAGAGCTACTTTACGTATTTTTCGTCTCTACATCTCTTCGTATACGATGCTGCATTGTATGTTGGTGGTGGTGTTGAACCCGTGATTGGGATAGCCCCTATTTCCGAGTCCGAAACCAGTCCAAGCCTCAATCCGAGAACACCCACCACCACCGAACCACACTGATACCCCTCCTTGAGAGCTCACCTCTCTACCTCGACTTGGGACTCTACTGCCCCTCAGCCTCACCTCCGATCCCTGAGAACGATACCGCCTAAGATGGGATTCAAGCGGCGGGAATACCTCTCTGGAACTCGCATCTTTGGATGCAGCAAATGTGGCACACACCTCACTACCATTGATAGTATGATTTCTCGGGTGAGTATTGAGCTACTCCTACGAAGTGGAGATATCATAGATTACACGTAGGCCGGATACTAACCATGTGGGCTGTGACCGCAACGCTGTGACCGTTCGTCCCCAACAGCAATTCAACGGTCAACACGGACGGGCCTACCTATTCAACGACGTGTAAGACGATCTCCCTCTATACCGACACCATGGCTAAATTCGTGGTTTCTTTAGCGTAAATATCGAATGCGGTCAACCTTCGGACCGCACCATGACCACTGGTTTACACACCGTCCGAGACATCATGTGTGTGAAATGCGAGACAGTGTTAGGATGGAAATACGTGAGTCGGCTGAGTCCTGCTGTGTAGTTTAGGAGGTACTGATGTTTTCCGCAGGACCGAGCTTATGAAGAATCACAACAATACAAAGAAGGGAAATATATCCTCGAACGAAACCTCCTCATAGACGTTCAACCATGAGGGATATCTTATTCTAGGCAAGAGAATAGGGCTCGGAGATCGTTACCGTCATATTGAATCCGTTGGTTTGTTCAAGTCCCTTACACCACTCGTCACACATCCAATCCAGCAGCAGAATCTACAACGAGAAGACTTGTATATTGAAGCACGTTTAGCGGACATTGTCGGTTGGAAGATACGGGAAATGAAAACTGTCGATAAA
>WSTW01000399.1:8203-18304 GCA_019632305.1 Tulasnella sp. 403 | reverse complement strand
ATGGAAAGACCGGTTGATCAGGTGATGCCATCAGGGGACGGCGCACCTCACCATTGAACTCGACCCTCACATGGCCAGGCGAGTATAACAAGATCCCCGACCGTTCTTTTCTCTTTCCCTCTCTCCTCCCTCCTCTCCCTACCACCCTCTTTCCTTTCTTATAATGCATAATACACCGTCCATGGTCTGCAAACAAGCTGAAGAACCCCACGGCACCTCGCCAAAAGCAAAATCTCAACCCCGCTTGGCACGCTTCGGGTTCAAAGCTCGTCCTTCTGCAACGCGAAAGTCCAGTGTCAAACGCAAGTCTAGCGTAGCCCGCAGAGACTCCAAGAGACTCGGTGCAAACGGGAAACGAACGAGTGTGGCATCCAAACGCCGAAGCGCGTCCACGAGGTATGGTGTTTTCTTCGCCTTCCTCTTCGCCCCTCGATTCCTGGAACATTCATCATGTGCCTCTTCGTTTATAAATATGCAGGCCACCTTCAGCGCTACTCAGTTCCCGCGGCATCTCTCCCCAACCTCCCCCAAACGCGGAATCTCTCCCAATGGCCCGTCCAACTGCTACCAAGAACAGCTCCGGCGGTTTTCTCCGTCGCCTGACGCGTCATTTTACGTCCAAGAAGTCCGCTGGAGACTCAAAAACCAGTTCCTCTCGCGACGGCGCCGAACCGAAGATGTCTGCGAGTAAATCAGCGCCTCCGACACTCTCCATAATTGTTCCCCCTCCAGACGACAAGCCAAACGATCAACCCCCTCCTCTCCCATCTCCCGCTTCACAACCCATCAAGTCGGCACTGAAGAGATCTCCCACACAGGCATCTCGAACTCCATCCATAAGGTCGAAGTCTCCTGTGCCTTCCAACACGAGCAAACGAAGTAAAAGTCGTCCCCACTCGCCGGTGCGCGAATCTCTCGCGTCTTTTAGGTATCCCCCGCTCCCACCATCTCCTGTCCCACCACTCCCATCACCTGATGAATCCCCGCTCCTCCAAATGGAAGAGGCGATCAGTCCCTCGGAGGTCGAAGAGCGCCCCAGGTCGGATGCCATCTCGGATTCAGTCGTGCACGACCCACTTTTGCAAGAAGTCGACACAGTTCTCTCACCTCCGCCTCTGCTTCCTTCCTCTCCGACACTCGTTCACTCTGATAGTGCCGACAGCCCTGCGTTAGCAACTCCGATATCCCCTGTGGTGGAAACCTGGGGGCAAGACATTACGGGAGAGGGCGATGTTACTCGAGGGCGAAAGGCTACCCGCGCCAAAGAAGCGTTGTCTCTGCTGAGCGTTCCCGGAGAGGAAGTGCCAGGGTTAATTCCAGATGATTCCACGGATGAAGAAAGAGGAAGAAGCCAAAGCCGAGACATCGCTTTCTCGCCCAGCACTGAAGAATGTTCTATCGAAGGTGGAGAACAGAGAAAGCTGACCGTTCTGGTGCCCCCGAGCAATCCTCTGCTAGTTGGACTTGGCTTCTCTCCCACTTCGATTGTGGTCGAATCGCCTACTATTGGCACCCCACTCGAGAAGGTCGAGGAGAAGGACGAGGACGTGATATCCTCTGAAAGAAAATCCGACTCGTCCTCTGTAAAGAGTGGAGGAATTGAGTTTGTGATACCTGCTCAACCTGAGGAAAAGGCTGGCACGCCGTTGGACAAGCCCAGGGCAAGGACGGCTAGTGGACCACTTCTCACACCCGCTTCGAATGCAAACCGTAGCGTCAAGAGGAGCTCTACATTTGGCAAATTGCTTGGTATTGGGAAGAAAGGGGTAGGTCAACCAACCTGTGCATTTGTGTCGACACTAACACCCTGGACGATTTCAGGACCGACCGGTCTCATTGTTCAGTTCATCAGCGACCGAAACGGATATTGCGACAACAGAGCGACGGCCCTCTGGCGACAAACTTCACCGCGGTCTCTCTTTGAGGGCCAGTCGCCTGGATATTGAGGCAAGCCAATTACCCCGACGAGCTCCTACGATTCGCGGAGTTGTGACCAACAGAGACATCACGACTCAGATGGATAGTTTGCGAACACATGGAACTATGTCTGCACTGGACCACGCAGGTGTATCGCACCCAGTGGATACAGAGACCGAACGGTTGACCGAGGCTGTCTTTTTCTGAGGCATCCGCACCTGTACGAAAACCTCCGCACCCCCACTCTCCTTTTGACATTTCCTTCGGGCTTGTGACTCTCCCTTCCACTCTCTTGTACAATCGCCCTCCGCCGCTATTGCGTCTCTGACTGACGCCTGTGCCTGATGGCAGCATCACGCCCTTCGTCAAGAGACGCTATTTATCTATTTCCTAATCCACTTTACAGTTATCCCTCATCCCACGGCTTCCTTGTTGTTATTGCTTTTTTATCCCGACCATCGTCGCTCTTTTGACACCCTTGTTACGCTGGCTAAGCCGAACTTGAATCCTGTCATCATGACCTTGTACTCTTGCAGACTTAATCCAATACCCACACGGTCCCTACTGCATCCTCGAGTGGTGGAATTACTACACGTCTTAGGCGCCGGATTTCGGACTGATCGATGGGGATGGAGATCGACAGGGTCTCAGCTCGTTAGCGCTTGTTTGCGATGCCAAGCAGCGCCTTTTCCACGTGCGACTATCTGTATGATCGGGGTATATCTCTGGTGCAGATTGAGTTGAGGGAGATCGATGGAAGTACTTCGAGTGGGGTAATTGCCTGAGTTCGGCATGAGGTGAAGCTGAGACACGCCCGGCGAACGACTGGGAGATGCCGATTTCGGCATGACGTTCTGGACGTGATCGAGCTGGAGACGTGGGGGTGAGGCCATAACGAGTCGATGCAGATATAGACTATGGCAAGCTAGGTATTATATGGAGAAGAAGTTGCCATGCGGACGGGGTAAGCATGGACGGAAGGGTTTCCGGCAAGCGTATCACCTAGATAACCCTAATAGGTCGAAGAAGTCAGGCAGTCAGGATCAGCCTGAGGCCCTCAAGGTCGACCTTGGAGTGGCATCCACTTTATCAGAATTTCGCAATTGTCACGGCACGCTGCAACCTAGATCGCTCACGTGCGAAGTTGTGTCTGACTCATAGTGTATGTATAAATGTTCGTTCGTCCTCGGGTTCGGTGATGAAGCACTCTCCGTGCGGACCAGTGCGACGTAGCGGGGTCGTGGCGTGGCACTATCGCAATTAATCTTGACCAAAGACAGAAGTAGACACTCACACGGTTGATCTATCAGCCAACCGCGCGAACGTCTACTTCTGTCACAGAAACCTACTTCCACTTGACCAGTGCACCGTAGCAACGATGTCCGTTATTATACGAGCTGAATCTATCCAACCTCTGTGCTCTCGATCAGACCAGTTCTCATTAACCTCTTTATATAACCGTGAGAATTATCGATTTATTTCGATCTCGCCCGTGTTTCTAAATGTCACGCCCACCCTTTCGTACTTCCCAGCCGAGGATCGACCGGCCGCCATTGTGGCGTCTGAGTAATCGTGCACGCTTCTCATTACTACGACGTCGAGGTGTTCTTGCCCACAAGGCGTACAAAAAATGTTGTCTGCAATAATGTCGGCTCAACGATTGGCTATTGCATCTCGTCGTCCGGCGTTGCAGGCGTCGCACGCTACGCTTACGGCGAGCACATCTCGCTCTGGACCGTAAGTCTACATATCCTCGCGTTGCTGTTGGCATCTCACCCAAATGCGCCTACTAGTCCAACAGGTATGTCACCGACGCGGCGTGTCGCCTCACTCTTGCGTATGTCCGACTAACGCACTCGGCGCAGCCATCGTCATGCTAAACATGGGCGGGCCCGCGACGACTTCCGACGTTCAAGCTTACCTTACCAACCTCTTCTCCGACCCCGACCTCATCCCTTTGCCCGCACAAAAATGGCTCGCTCCTATTATCGCTAAACGACGCACTCCGAAGATCGAGGAACAATATGCCGAGATCGGGGGAGGGAGTCCAATTCTGCGTTGGACGAAACAGCAAGGGGAGGGCATGGCCGGGATTTTAGAGGAGTTAATGGGAGAACGGTTCAAGAGCTATGTAATGTTCAGGTATGGAACCGATTTCCTCCGCTTTCGGTCATGATACTGACGTAACTTGGGTCTCATAGGTATACCCAACCGCTAACGAACGAGACGCTTGAAGAAATGAAACGCGACGGGATTAGACGCGCTGTTGCATTCACACAATATCCGCAATACAGCTGTTCTACGACAGGCAGCAGCTTGATGGAACTCTGGCGACACAGGACAGCCCAGCGGACAAGGGAGGATATCGAATGGAGCGTTATTGACCGGTGGGGTACTCATCCAGGCTTAGTTGAGGTATGCATACTCTACCCAGAGTACCACCTCAAGACTCACGGGTCGATCACCGCCCTTAGGCTTTTGCTCAAAATATCCAAGCCGCATTGAACAAGTTTCCGGAATCTCAACGTTCATCTGTGGTCTTATTGTTCTCCGCTCACTCTTTACCGATGACGGTTGTCAATCGCGGTGACCCATACATCCACGAGGTTGCCGCGACGGTATCACACGTCATGGCCCGGCTTGGGAACTCGAATCCATATCGACTCGTGTGGCAATCCAAGGTTGGCCCACGAGCCTGGATGGGTCCTCAAACGAGTGACGCCCTCAAAGGCCTAGCACGACTCGGTGAGAAGAACGTCGTCTTGGTTCCTATCGCGTTTACTAGCGACCATATCGAAACGTTGTTTGAGCTGGACTTGGAGTACGGGAAGGAAGCGAAAGAGGTAAGATTCTCTAGGCATTTTCGTGCTTCCTGTGGACTGACGTTGTTCGTCCAGCTGGGCATGAATCTCCATCGCGCTGAATCACTTAATGGATCGCCTGTGTTCATTCGCGCTCTCGCGGACATTGTCGCAGATCATCTTAAAGCAGTGCGGAGTGGAGAGCGAGGACATGCCAGCGTGCAGATGAGCTTGAGGTGTCCAGGTTGCACATTTCAGCGATGTGCCGACCAGAAAGCCTGGTTCGCCAGAGGCGGAAGAGACTGAACGGATACTTGCAACTTGTTCGACGTTCAAATCTATCCCCGTTTTTTGGAGATCGAGTGGTGATGAGTCTGGACGACTTTAACTGGCACTAGCCATGACGCAAGGAATAGGCAATGGACCAATCCTCGAGTAACAGGTACGAGGCTCTGACGATACTGCTTAACGCGTGAGTCTTGGATACAGGGGGGACTGGGGAGTAGACGTGGCCTATCCCTCGACGAAGCTGCTCGCGACGAGGGACTAAAATGATCTATGTGAGCGCCACGATCTCGTCCAGCAACGATCTCTTGCGTCACCTATAATTCGCAGACGCAGGCAGGTAAGTGTCTCTCTCATATTATTGAATGGAAATGGCGTTGCAACACCGAAAACGGAACGACGAAGGTGAGGTTAACTCACTGGATTAAGTTACTACAAATTAACGATGGGGGTGTTCTTGGTTTGAATTCTAGCCCTGCCACTTCATCATAATAGCCCACCTAGCCTCGTACGCGAGGGGCTTTTATTGATGCGTTTGACTGTTTTGATGCCTTAGCTTCTGGGTCCAGTACATAGCCCGCGTTTCATCCCGCCAAAACTGACACCTTACGTGTAAGTACTCATGGATTATAAAGGTGAAGAGGCTTCGGATGCCATCTCACCAATTTCCCTCTTCTAGTTTTCTGACTACATTAATATACCTTCCATAATGCATATTTCTTCTTTCCTTCTTCTTTCCACCGGATCTCTTGCTTTGGCTGTCCCTCTCACTACACGGACCGGGAACTATACAGCCCTTCCCGGACGACGAAGCTCACCACCAGCGACGGATTTTCTCGAATGGGAGGCTCGGAACATTGTGGCGAAGTATCCCGACGCGGAGCCGCTGCCTAAAGGTGTACGGTCCGTCGCGAAGACCTTGGATGGGCTCGTGCCATCCAAGGTAGATCCTACGCCTCAGTCGGGGGGTGTCTTCCGGCGGGGCAAAGACGACCCTGAAGATTACCACTATTCACTTGGCAAGTCATTTAATCCGCGTCACTTCCTGAAGTTATATTGACGCAAGCATTCGTAGTACCCACCGTTGATGTGAAAAGTGAGTTATGTCGGAATTTGAACGTCGGCGCTAGTGTTGACGACATCCAGTTGGTGAGCAGCAGGTTTTAGAAATGTTGGTAGATACAGGCTCGGGAGCCTTCATCACCACGGTCAAGTAAGAGTTTTCCATGCCATCATATCCTAAAGACATATCTTTAATGACACTACTCGTCCCGCCGTAGGGGACAAGACTATCCATGCGGCAGCCTACAACGTGCTTCACCTTGTGATATTGTCCGCTACGATAAAGAGGAGTCACCGACCTTGCTGTACGCCCGATCCTTTTTAATCTTTGGCGATGGATGCCTGATAGACACTTATGGGACCCTAGCCTTGCGAACCCACCAGACGACCGGTATGGGTTCCATAAACTATGGTTCCGAACGGTAACTCACCATAGGGATTGTCTAGCTTTGCAGCTTCTTATGCATCGTTTTCAGCTGAAGGAGTGGTAGGAGAGGATAGCATCAGCTTCCTGGATTTAGCGAACCTCGATATCCCGTTTGGAATGATGGATCGAGTGGAATCAGGTTATCCCTATTGGACGGTAAGATGTGTTCGACCTATGCTCGTCAACCTTTCCTCAAAAGAGACTAAACGGGCTCAATCTGTTTGACATAGCGATACTTCTCGGGGTTATTTGGGTTCGGGCTGAGGACGTGGTATGTTCGTCTTTATAAATGGCTCGCTCGTTCTAACAGGTGGCTACTGCAGTATCGATAACAAGCTTCTCAGCCAGCCGGTTATCGAACGAGTATTCGAACAGGCGTCATTGGAGCGGAATATTTTCAGCCTTTCGTATCACAAGGGGCAACGTGCAAAGGTGCAGTTCGGCACGATTCCTACTGAAAGTTCTTCAGGTAAGGTACCATTTGGATTGGATGGCTCACTCTAGAGTGCTAACCACCTGTGGGATTTAGAAATCGAGTGGCACAACTTATCCCCTCCTGAAGCCAAGAACTGGCAGTTGAAGGTAAAGGCAACGTCGGGAACTTGCATGACCTGGTTGTTAACAAGTTTCCCGTCACTAGTTGACTGGAATCACTGTTGGCGACACGCTATGGTCTCTGAACACCAAAACGTACGGGCTTATTGACTCCGGGACCGAACTGGTGCGTGTAGCTATCAACGCACGCGAGGTCAACGTTCCTGACTGACTGTGTTCAGATCTACTTGCCAGGAGATCTAGCCGATCGAGTCTACGCAGAAGTGGGTGACTTGCGCATATCAGCGGCGAGCACTGCTGAGATATTGGAACTCCTCGCGTTAGGTACCGGGCGCAGAAGAGTATGATGACCAACACTGGTTCATCCCTTGCGACACAGACTTCAACAAAATTCGTATTACCTTGGCCTTGGACAATGTCTTATATGAGATTCCGTCAAGCTCACTGAATAAGGGTCGATCGTATGATCCGTATGCTCCACACATAACCTCTGCACGTAATAATTTGCTGAAACGTTTGGGGTTTCTAGGACTGGGCAGTATTGTCTTGGGGCGATTGCTCGTACGTCTGAATTCTGACTTGTCAAAGCGTGTTGCACTAACTCCCGCATCGGTTTCGCAGGGAGTGGAACGGGGAGTGTCGGAGTTATTGGAGCCGCCTTCTTGCTGAAGCGGCACGTAGTGTTTGACTACGATCATCGGCGGATCGGCTTTGCGTAACGGGAAGTACATTAGAACCAATATTGCAAGCATTAATGTTTGGTGAAGGCCGCCGTTCAGCCAGGTGTGTAGGGCCGGGGATATCCGGATTTAAGAGGGCCAAAGCCGACAAGTGACCTTTCAGTGGCTGCAGTTGCATGGAGCACCCACAACCAGTCCTGCCTGCATACATATGAGCAAAGATTACGTGCATGCAATAAAGAACGATGTTCGACTACAAAGCAAAACTCGCAACGATCAATGCCCTCTTGACCACTCTCACCACACCTCTCCTACCAACGCTTCAGATTCCCTCCGCCGACCTTCATGGAAAGCGAGCCCTCGTAACAGGATCTAATACCGGCATCGGAAAAGCCGCTGCCCTAGCACTTGCCCAGCGCGGTGCAGAAGTGTACCTCCTCTGCCGGAATCGGGAGAAGGCAGTGAAGGCCCAAAACGAGATCAGAAAGGAAACTGGGAGCGAAATGGTGTTCGTTGAAGTTATTGATTTCGCATCCCTTGAAAGCGTCAGAGGGTTCGTGCAGAAATGGACTGAGAGGTCCACAGAAGGGAGGACCGTAGACATTCTTATCAATAATGCTGGTATGTCCCAATCCCACTTTATGAGCATCCTTGACGCTTGAATTGGCACAAAGGTCTGACAATGTCCCATAAATCAACGACGGAAGATGGTCTCGAGATGACGTATCAAGTCAACTTTCTTGGCGCCTTCCTCCTCACCGGTCTCCTTCTCAAGCATGAGTATTTCACCTCCGACGCACGGATAGTCCAAGTCTCCGCCAACGCGCTCTACTCTTCGTCCTCTCTAACGCCAGGGACCTTGAGCTCACCGGACCTCCTGGAGAAACTCGATGAAGGGGAGAGTATTCCCTTAAGCACCTTGCTTGCACTTTACGGCAGAAGCAAGGCGATGCAAGTCATATGGACAAAGGAGCTTCAACAGAGACTGGCCCGATCGGCGCAATGGAACAAGGTTGTAGTGCAGGCGTGTCACCCTGGTCAGCCCAACACGTCATCCGTGATCTCACTCTTTCCACTGAAGCCGCGCGATAACAGGTGCCGTTGTGAGCAATATATGGGATCGTCAAGATGGTATAGCCGCATTCACTATGGCCCGAACCATAGTGGGTTATCTTCATAAAGCCTTTGGCATATCCAATGAGCAAGGAGCCGCCACCCCCGTCTGGCTAGCCATTGCCGACGACGCTGCTTTGCCAGAAAACCGAGGTATGTATTGGGACCGGTGCCGGTGGAAGTGGACGCCGTCGTGGATGGACGACCCGACGACGCGCAAAGACCTTTGGCGAAGATGGGAGAGCGATTGCGCAATCGAACTCGGCGATTTGTGATATGCTTTCGTATAAAATATCTATGTTGGCATATTTGAAGTATTACTGTCCATCTAGTCAGTTGTAATAACGCTCTGCAGTCCATGGAAGTGTCCAATGCCAACTCAGGTGGCAAAAAGCACAATCATAAGGAAGATGCCCCAATAGTAACGTGTCATCCCATGGGAGATGCTAACGAAGCCATTCGAAGAAGTCGCCTGAGCACCATGTTGGCCAGTTCCCTGGTTTGTCTGCTGGGCAGGCGAGGATTGCGTGCCCGTAGGCGTTTGAACGGTGCCATTGGAGGAAGGGCAGAACGTAATCACATCTTTATATGGCAAGGTCTGTCAGCTAATAGTATGGACCTCGAATGGGACGACGCACAATTCGCTGCCTTAGAGACCTGGCACGTGAAGAGGGCAGTCCCGGAGCTTTCGTCATACGCGTAGACATACGAGTTTGGACAGTTACTCTCTAGAAAGAAGCTAAACAGTTAAACCGAATCGGAATGTTTGAGCTTGGGCGTCAGACCCACTGAAGTAGTTATAATTAGGAACGCCGCTGGGAGGGCAGGTCGCAGGAGTGTTGTGCGTGCCGCTGCAACAAGATGGCGAGTTGGCAGGGTTCGGGTCCACTAAGCAATCGCTCTTGCAGCCAACCGAGAAGCCCGTTGGATCTAGAGGCCCTTTCAGACTGGCAGGGCAGTTCGGGCCACTAGAGTTCGGTAAGTGATCAGCTATACGACCACAACTTAAATCGCTTATCTCTCACAGATCTAGTGGACAATCAGAAAGAGGGCAGCTGTAGTAGATGTGAGAATCAGGAACGACTAACTGGCTATAGTGGAGACAACCTACCCCTTGTCATTCGTGATGCTGACAGGAAGATTGTAGCCATCAACGAGGGAGACGTCATAGTAGTCGTTACCATCCGGGCTACTGAGAGTAAATTCTGCCAGTGTTCTGCGATGAGAGACGTTAGCACACCATTGGCGAAGAGCGATGATA
>WSTW01000398.1:7885-18352 GCA_019632305.1 Tulasnella sp. 403 | reverse complement strand
TCTACCCCGCGGGTGACGTTGTAGCATTCTGTGTGGGGTTCTGCACACGACAAGAAGCATGTTGGCAGCTTGAAAGGAGGAATCCCCGACATTTCTACTTCAAGTGGGCCTTGTATGGTGCATCGGTACCTTGGCCAAACATACAGTCGCTGAACAACGGCGCTTGGGCATCTCGGAGAGGCGCACGCGAGCGTGCCACATTTCACAGAACACTCTACACAGAAAGGTCGTGAGCCATCGATAGCATCAACGTTTAGAAACAAAAAATAGCACACGAAAAAACGTGGTGGCTAACAATAATGAGAGGGGCACGTTGCGAAGTTGCGGAGACTGCACCTGCACGGATGTGTTCCCGGTTAAAGCCTAAAGCAGGGAATTTCCGTACAAAGTCCATCGACTCCACGCGTCCGACGAGAGGGAACATCCACACTACCCCTTCCCTTTTGGCGATATCAATGGCGATCGCACCACCAATGACCCACCGACTCCCCACAGAATTATGGTTGCACATCTTTTACATCCTCCGCGAATCCGACCGACCCCGATTCGAGCGCGTCAAAAATATCAAAGCGGCGTCGGAGACATGTCGCATATTCCACCAGATCGCCCAGCCCCTTATGCTCGAGCGAGTCACGTTTGACGGAAAGTGCGGAAACGACGCCAGGGGAAACGCCTCGCTGCACGCCCTTCTCGGATTGTTGGAGAGAAGCGAAGAACGGAGGGAGTGGGTGCGGGAGGCACTCGTGTGCTTTTGGATCAGGGAGCGGCCGTCATTACTGCAAAACCGGAAAGACCAGTCGGAATCACATGTCTTTCTCCCCGGGTTCGATCGACTCGAAAGGGTGCTGTTGAAGCTGGAGCGACTCCACACGCTGGCGATGGTCTTGACGCCAGTCACGGGAGAAATCGTCCGACACGCGTGCAACGCCCCTTCGTTGAGGAGGCTTATGCTGATGAACACCAAAACGATGTCGCCCCTCCCGTTCGTTCCCCATCAAGTCGCGTCGAACGCCACGGAGATAGTCCTCCTATCGCAACGGTGGGAGCTGTTCACGGAAACGGACGACGCGGTACGGCTGCTATTCCTCCCCAATCTCAGGAGCCTCAAAATCGACCCCCGCGATTTCCCCCGCCTTGCTCGATTGGCGAACAATCCGTTCCAACTGAAGCCCCCACCGATCACCAAGCTGAGCGTACGCGGGCGAAGTGGGAATCCGATCTACCTTGACCAGCTGCTTGCGTTCCTCCGTTCCTGCCCGACGATTGAAGAATTGGAGATCGAGGGAAGCGTCGTGGATGACGTGCGTGTGCGGGATCGGGCGGTAGTCAAGCCTCCGATGCCGAATCTGAGGCGCTTTCACGGGAGTCCCGCCATCACGTGGGCGTTCTGCGGAGCGGAATTGGACGCATTGAGTCTGGTAGCACCGTGCCATCTCTTGTCGAGAGATACTCTCTCGGCTTTTCCACCATCGTTTAGGCACCTCAGTGTCGGTGAAGTGCTATGGCACGGAGAGTTGTTGATCGGGATTGCAGAACGATGTCCACGACTGGAAACCCTCGTGGTTCATATCCGCGCACAACACGCACCGGAAGTAAGTTTCACAAATGTCCTGTACGACACGCTAACTTACCGGATACTGGCAAGCCCGAATGGCTGGAAGATAACCTCCCAGAAGTTGTCAATGCGGTGCCACAGCTGAAAAGCTTCGTCTTCGTCGCCGGCAGCACCGTAACATCCTATATCAAGCGGGACGAAGGAAGGCCAGGCGCCTTTTGTCAGCAATTGGATGAAACCATTATTCGGCAGCTGGAGTTGCTGGGCCATGGGTTGGAAGAGACGCATTATATGTCTGGGCGACGGTGGCTCCTTGTGGGTCATGGCTGGCGAGTGATGCAAGGGAATTGCACTCCTCGGCGAGGCCATGGGGAGCGCATCACATCATCCATAGTGTTTTGAATCCGTCAAACTTGTTCGCATCATGGATCATTTTTGTGTCGAGTTAGTTCTGCCAAAAAAAAAAAGAAGAAAAAAAAAAAAAGAAAACAGAGCCAAAAAAAGGGCTATATGTTCCCTCAGTGTTTTGTCTTTGCACATGGGAATGAGTGCCAAGAGCAGGTACAAATTCTCAGAAGTAGGACGCACTATATTTACTCGGCGGGCGGACAGGGGGAGAAGCAACGCGCCGACCCGGTTGATATATCTATCAGCCCCTGATGGCAACTCCGTCAAAAAGGCCAAAGTGCCAACTAGCGAGACCATGGTACCAAAAAAACCCGGAACTATAGCCATTGGAACGACCATAAATGGTCGTAAAAGGCGATTACTGAAACACCCGGATGTCTGGTCGGCAACCGGAAGACAAGGACGGCAGGGGGCGTTCGGAGCGGGAATGGAGGCGGATTTTGCGATCTCTTGGCTAGACACGTGATGCAAGGGGTATTGAATTCTCGACTGGCCAGCCACCCCATCACCCAAAAGTACAAAAGTCCAGCTGTCCGTCAAAGGGGATAAATGGCCTTCAGAATGCTCGCCCGTCGACTTATGGGCAGTCGACACGTTCTCCCCGTTCTCATCCTCGCCGCTATTGTCCTCCTCGTTCATTCCCGCCTCTCGCGAGACGACTACGAAGATGTGGTTGCCGTCGTGTCCCCTCCTTCCCTCATTCCTAATACCACAATCAGCCAAAGTGAATCCGGAAAATCATGGAAGATGTCTGTGGAGTGGAGTAATAACGTCCTGGGCAAACTATGGCAGCACAAAAACGAAGTGTCACCTGCGGAAGTGCGGTGTCCGCCTCAGCAACCAATTCACCACGTAGCAGACGAGGACCACGACCCAGAGTCTGACGATCCCGGCATGGGTACCCTCATCCACCGTCCAGGTCAAGGCACTGGCAAGCTCTCTTCTGAGCTGGCGTCGAAACGTGTCATCAATCCCAAAGGGCCAAAAGACCCCCTCCGGCCAACGCGACTCGTCAAGCACTCCCCCGGCTGGACACTCCTCGAAAACGTCTACATGGCCAACGGTACCCTCTTTATTGCGTCTGACGAACTCTCGGCTTTCCCGGGGGTGCGGATGATGATCTCGCATGGCCTCCAAGCAGAAAACACCCCCGAGAACATCCAAGCACGCGAGCCGACCGACGATCTCATGACTCTGATGACTTACAAGGACGCCAAAGCGCGGTGGGGCGAGCGTGTGTGGCCTGTCGACGGCATGAGCGTGAGTAGTCGGCCCCCTTGCCAGCGTTACGTTAGCCCACGTCTGACGCGATCAACGCAGTTCCTCGTTCAAGATCCTGGCCAATTCTTGTCTCACTATTACCACTTTGTGGCGGAGACATTTATGGGTCTCTGGCGGACGTATGCGTCTCTTGATTCGCGCATCACGGTGGAGGGCGAGACGGCCCTGGAGCCGCCGGCACGGCTGATCTTTCCTAATTGCGAAGCCAAAGGTGCGTCGAACCTGCCACGCAGCATGACGGATAAATGCTTATTTTTCTGCTTGTCCTCGACAGAGTGGCGTGATTATTCAACGTTTAATCAGTTTGTTGTACACGGGGCGTTCCCTTCTCTCGGTGCGTTGTCGACGTGTTCGTGTTGGTCGTCTGCCCCGCTATAACTCCATTTGTCAGGCATCGAAACGAAGGCCGACTGGCAAGGCCGAGCGAAGATGACCGAAAGCAAGGACGGGGAGAAGGTTTGGAGGTTTGACAAGCTGCTCATCGCCGATCGGTCCGCATCGTTCCGGGGCCATCTCACCCCAGGCAAGACGCAGAGGATCGTGTCTGAAACCTACGAGGCCACGCGGGAAGAGTCGAGTCGGTGGTGGTGGGAACCATTCCGACGATCTGTCCTGAGATTTGCGGGCGTCGACCACAACACCATCGACCTACCGACAAAGTGGGCAAAGGATTGGCCGAGTATCGCCGAGGACGACGTCAAGTTTGGGGAGAAGGAGCAGCAGGTCGCGCGGGAGGCGTCGAAGAGGATGCCCATTGTCATCTCGTACATTGTCCGGAATGGCAGACGTCGCAGTATGCGCAAGGCCGATCACGAGGTGAGTGTATTTGATTCAGTGTCATTGCTCGGGTGTTGACATTCATGCAGTTGCTCGTCAAATCGCTCAAGGAGTTGTGCGACAAGAAGAAATGGGAATTCAACGTCGTCCACGCCGAGAAACTCTCAAAGGAGGAACAAATCCAGTTAGCTGCCAGAACAACCGTGCGTCGTCGTCGTTTCATCCTTTGTCGTCCCGATCTTATCTTATCGCTGCGGGCTGGTGCCCCACCCTTTGCGGCGATCTCCACATCTAATCGAGGCTAGTTGCTGACTGCACGTGTCTAGGTGATGCTCGGCATTCATGGAAACGGCCTGACACACCTGGTCTGGATGCCCTCGACGCCTTTGTCCACCGTCATCGAGATCTTCACTCCGAACGGCTTCGCGAGGGACTACCAATGGACTTCGAGGGCACTCGGACTGAAACACTACGCGGTTTGGAATGACACGTGCGTTACTTTCGTCGCCACCTTTCCTTTTTGTGAGACGGGCGTCTGGATGGGTCGTGCCCTGGTTGCATACCGTCCCGGCGACGTCCCTCCGTTCCTTTGATGCACGCGTCTGTTATTTCGAATTGCGCTGACACGTTCCTCATGTCGTCACTAGGTATCACACGTATCCCAACGAACCCAAGGTGAACTATCCGGATGACTTCCAAGGCGATAATATCCCGTCGTACGGTCCTGCGATTGCGAAATTGATTGAGGATCGCGTAGAGGGCCGGCTCCTGTGATCGGCTGGTGTGTTTTCCCGGGCAACGTTTTCGGTTCAGCTGCATCGCGATGGTTTGTCGCTTCGGATGATGCTTTTTGCGGGACTGTTGGCTTTGGTATTCTGCAAAGAGCCCTTCTATCAGGCCTCCTTTGCGTCCGTTCGTTTTGACTACTCATGCTGGACAGATGATTTTATCCCGTTCATATTGTGGTCGCGGTGGGTTGTACTCACGGATGGTAGCATTATTATTCTTGTTATTGTACGAGGTTGGTTTGGCGACGTAAGTTTCTCATCATTTTTAAGCTCTGTGAACCTCCCTTCTCCTGTCGTTTATACGTTTACCAGTTGTTGTGCTCTCCGTGTCTCTGGGTTCTATCTACGTCGCTGTTCTAGTTAGGTTATTTACATCCGGTTCTGCAGTCCAACTTTTTGCAGCCCACTCCGCTGTGAGCCACACGACTTGGTGTTCATGGTGAAATCGGGCATAGCCGTTTCGTTAAGTGGCGTCACGCTATTCAGAGTGGATGGAGTTTAGTGTGGTTTGTGAAGGCCCAAGAAAATGGGCCGAACGGCATTGTCCGAACGGACTTGAGAGTCATACGGGACGGATGCGGACTTTTTGTCGTTTTTATTGCGAGCTCTGTGATCATAACGACGGTGCACTGGTTTTGCCGGGCGGAGTGCTCTGTGGACCTTGCCTCGTCTGGGAGTGTTTCTACGGCCTGTTCCGCCCAACGCGACAGCAACCCGGTAGCGAATCCCAGAGGTACGCCACGACATATTGCGTATTAATGAGCGTGACCCTGGAGTGCCGTCTAGTTGCCGGTAAGGCAAGGGTCGAGAGGCAAGAAGGGATAGGAGGTATGGGAGGCATGGGAGGATTGTTGCCTTTCTCGGTGGGTGGGTTGATTTTCGAATTGTGAAGGATCATCGAGGGTGGTGTGGAACGTAAGCAAAGTGGGTTGGGAGTGGTTTGGAGACCGAGTCGATACCCACGAAAGGGTACGGGCGGCGAGGACCCAGTGTGGGCTTCGGTCATGACGCGACCTGGTAGGTTTTTTGCGTGCGGGTTCGCAAAGTCAATCAGTAAATAGAGGTGGCGGGGGCGCTGCAAACGTTCATGACGCTCCCAGAGAGACGATGGAGGGGAAACCCACGGATATGGACAAGTGGTGCGATCGTCCATGACCTTCGACACGCAGTAACACATGTGTTGGGCGCTTCTCGAAGGAAATCATTGACGACGGCGGAACGCACATGCGTGGATGTCTCCCAAGGGAACGGGTCCTGGGCAAAGTGCGTATTGGGTACGATCGGGATCAGTTGAGAAACGGGGGCAGGATCAGAGGGATCGCTATGGGCCGAAGTTGGCCGTGCCATTGCCCGTCCCAGAAGCAGAGAGTGGAAAGTCATTGGAGCGGGGTTCTCTGGTGGACACCATCGACACCGAATAGTGCTCCAAGGGCCCACAATGGACTGCCAAAGACGATGGATGTGTTTCCCGGGTACCGAAGGGGAGGGCACTTCTGGAGAGGTGAGCTGGAGAGCCGATTGGCGGAAGGAGAAACGTTCGGTTCATCGTTACGAGGGTTTTGACTTTTGAGACAGAACAGAGGGCTCTGTGTGGAGGGGAAAGTGAGGTGGCTCGGGAGCTGAGGGAGGGACGGGGGTTGGTGTACGGGAAACTCGCCCTGGCGCGCTCCAGGCTGGGTGGGCCCGGCTGGACTGGAAACGTCTGGTCGAAGGGGGATCATAGCGAGAGGGTCGCTACGGGGAAAAGTTGTGGCAGGGGGAGTCCGTCGTCATCGTCGCTCAAGTGACCTGGGTGGACTGTGCAAAGGACGGGGGGTGCTGTGAAATAGGGGACCATGGAAGGAGAAGAAGTCGGCGGATGGCTATTTGATGTCTGAAAGGACGCTGGATTCGGGGGAGGGGACGGATGCGGTAGAGTCGAAGACAGACCAACGCTAACAAGGTCACGGGACATGACATCTCCCTTGGTTCGTTCCCTTTCGACCACGTCGAGGTAGCGTACCGGTTGTGCCGGGGCCGGAGAATCCCGACAGCCGACGAGCCTAAACACAGACGCGCATGAGGTGGATTGGGTTGAGTTGAAGAGAGAGAGCTTCAGGTACTAGAGGGAGGAGGTGCTCTGGAATGAGTCGATTGTGAGATGAGATGTGTGTTGGAGCTAGACGAGGTCTGGAGGCGTCTGGGAGTGCAGGGACGGGATTGGTTGTGCAGTACGTTTGGCAAGGGCGGACGCACGGTGTGTGGCAAGGCCTGTTGATTTTGGCGTTCCCCACGAGATACCCCGATAGGTGACCGAGAGGGACCGATTTTAAGCTGGAGATGCCATGAGGCGCGAAGGTTGTGAATCCTACCAAGGGCACGACGTTAGAATTGCGGTTTTGGATTACGGCCACAGGCGGTATTCCTCGAGGCTTCGAACGGGGGTCATTTTCGCCTCTCCACCAGTCTGGTTTTCGACTTAGGCATGTGCAGGCCACGGCATGTTTAGCACTAGCAAGGCCGAGGATTCCTTGGAGGTCACTAATTGATCCATGCAGCGCAAAATTGCATTGCAGTAGCGCAAACGTTTGTGCTCGGGAAAACAGGTGGCTGCAAGTCCTAGTGGCGTCTCCACTCCCCAAGTCTGAATGCAATGGCGTTTGACGGGTGGAATGCTCGTAGAACGGCTAGGACGACGAGTGAGAGCCTTTTTGGCGGTGGGAGCGTGGCCCATCGAGGTGCAACCAGACCCATGGGACTGGACACTAGGGTCCCAGGGGAGAACAACAATAGCAAACACCGACAAATCCGATGTGGCAGCGCGATCCGAATTTGTTCGGCAGCCCGTCCCGTCTTCCCTCTGTCCCCTTCCTCCCCATCCCATCCCCGCCATCGACGGTGGCGACAATCACCTCCGTCCATCCCTCAAAGGTCACCATCCAACCCATACCACACACGGGCCCCTCCACCCGTAAGCTGGTTTCGATTTCGACTGGTCCTTGTCATCTCACCCAACATCCTAGCTCACGAACCCACTACCTCTAATAGTGACAATACCCCTTGGGCCATCCGTCATCACCACCCGCTCACGCATGAACTCCCCTCTTGCTGAGCACAAATCCCCCGTCTCAATCCATCAGCACGTCGCCCAAGCGTCCGTTCTCGAGTCGCCACACTCCCCCTTCGCCTTCTTCATGCCTTCGCCAACCGCTACTACTTCAAACTCGAACCAGTCCTGTACGTCGATCTCCTGTTACCCTAAAGCACCTTGCTCACGTTGGAATTTCATTTCTGCTCGGCATTATTCAAATCCCCCCACTTCTCCTTCCCCTCCTTTCACATGCAGCCTCCAATTTACATAACCACTCCTCCGCCCACCACCAACAACTCCAGGACGTTCAACAACCAAACGCCCTGTCTGCACCGGATCTGACTCCCGATCCATCAATGCAGCCCCCGTCCCTCCCCGCCTCCAAGCAGCGCCGCCCCTCTTTTCCAGGAAACGTAAACGATTCTCCGGCGCAATCCAATTCGCTTTCCTCGGGTACGTCTTCTACCAACCGACCCACTCCCCCCCATTTGCTCATTTACTCGTTTACATCCACATCAGCCGCCCGACCTTTCCTCACCCCGTCCTTGCCCGCTTACCTCCAAACAACCGGCTCTCCAGTCTCAGGTTCATCCCCGCCTTCCCAATCTTACGGTACCAACTCCCTCTCAAACCAGCGCAACAAGTTACTTCTCCAAACTACCGGTCTCCGTCGTCCCTCATTTGGTCAAACGTCAGCAGGTACAACACCGGGTCTTGCAAATTCCCTGCCATCTACTCCCACCAGTGCCATTAACTCTCTCCCAGGCAGTCCTGCAACCCGTGTCACCGCTCAAACTTTTGACATGGACAAGCTAAAAGGCCGTCCTTCTATGCCTGGCGGAGTTGCGCTTGGTCCAGCGACGATGCGGAAGAAACGCCCCACTGGTTCGTCTCTTTCCATGTCCATTTCTGGTGCGGACGCCCCAGTCGGCCTCTCTGCCCCTGCTGCCCAACAACAGCAGGCCCTTGCCGCTGCAGCTTCCCATACCTCTGGGGCTGCCATCTTCACCCCTCCAATATCACCTCAATCGGCTAATCAGCAACAAATGTTCCCACCATCCGCACTACAGAGTATGACGTTTGACACCGTTTTGCCGTTTGCGGGTAACCGTTCGTCGATCGCCTCTGCTTCACCCGTCGGCTCAGAGCCATTCAACGCCCGTGACTCTTACGACTTTTCGCCTGCGGCTTTGTTCGGTGATACAGCGACGGGCCTTGTCGGGTCTCCTGTTACCCAGGTTAGCGCCGATCTCGCAACCATGTTAACCATGGGCATCAACACTCAATCAAGTGGCTTCCAACGGCAGATCCAATCCCCTGTCGATCATAACACGCACCAACTCTCGCCCCAGTATCAATCAACCAACCCTCTTCTCTCTCCATCCCAACAGACCATATCCCCGCATGGTTCTACTCCGAGACAGCTCCAGTTCCCCACTCTCGATTCCACGTCCCACATTCACACCGCGCACAGCTCCCGTATACTGCCACCTTCTCTCCATATGAGTCCGTTTGTCACAAATAATAGTGTCAACGGTATGGCGTTCAAGCTGCCGGGTGGTCCCGTGCTAGGTGCCCCCGAGACCCAGCATCTCATGACCCATTACCGGAGGTCGTCAGTCACCTCTCCAGGGGGCTTGAGTGACATCATTACCGAAGAGGTCTTCCCCAATTCCGGGGTGAACGGATTTACCGGCGCATCATTTGGTGCAACGTCGGCCACCCCATCACCGAATCTAGGCGGATCCAAATCTGTTGCACACTCACCGCACCTGGGCCATGCCCGGCATTCATCCGGACAAAGCACGGGAACATCGGGTTCTGACCTCCCTGGGACCCCTTCCATCGGAAGTGCTTTGACACCTCATCTCCAGCGGATGGAGGCGTTAACACGGAAGATGATGGCTCTCGGTTTGAAGCGAGAAGATGCGGAAGTCGCGGCCGCCAGAGCCGCAGCCACCGCTGGAGACAGGGGCGTCACTGTGACTGACGAAGATATTGGGGAGTACAGCGCTTTGGGCGATTTGGTCAAGACGGGTAAGGTGTCCATGGACGACGCAATCGCCAGGGTTACCACTGCTCTTGCGAGAGGTGACGCCGAGACCATGTCTGCCCCAACTAGCGCCGGGACTCCTTTGGGCACTGTCAAAGAAGAGAACGAACCCGAGTTTGAGTCCATCAAGGAAGAGCCGCTAGCCGAACAAGAAGAGAGGGGTCGAACTCACGAGAAGGGCAACACAAAGTCCTCTGGTGTCAAGAAGATTGTTGGTTTCGGTATTGGCCCTGACGACGACGCCGACGACTTTGCGTACGTGCTTGTCTACCAGATGGCGATTAGCTGCTAACCTTTTGCCGTATAGAAACCAAGTCATGGATTGGCGAGATGTGAGTCGCTCGCGGTCGCGCATGGACATGGAGTGGCGCGCAGGCAGCCGCTCGAGGTCCCGTCCCCCTAACCACAGTGGGACTGCGTCACTGCATTACAATCTATGGGAACATGCTAGCGAAGCTCACTCGCATGCGTTACTTATGCAGGACGACGAGAGCAGCCATACCTTCTCCACGAGCGGCGTGGATCCTTTCAGCGG
>WSTW01000396.1:0-18454 GCA_019632305.1 Tulasnella sp. 403 | reverse complement strand
GGCCTTCCAAGCGTTCTCCTAGTCGGTCAACCCAACACGCCAGGCCAACCTGAGATACCTCAAGTACGGGAGGAAATCCGCCTGATCAAGGAGAGAATACCTCATTCACTAGTCCTCATGGGTGACCGTGGCACCCACGATACGGTCCTCACCGAGGTTGTGCAGCACCAATGGATCCACCTTGCCTGTCATGGGCATGTCAAGAGTAACGATCCTCTTCATTCCCATTTCGCATTGCATGACGGACCACTACCCCTCATTGAGATCATGCGGCAGCGACTGCCCATCGCCGAGTTCGCGTTCCTTTCGGCCTGCCATTCCGCATCGAGTGATTCCAAGACCCCCGATGAATTCCTACATCTCGCGGCAGGGATGCAGTTTGCTGGTTTCAAGAGCGTTGTTGGGACGATGTGGGCGATGGCAGATGTGGCTGGTCCACCTCTTGCGGACGAGTTCTACCGGCGGATGTTGCTAAGGGTCGACCACACGAGGGCCGCGAAGGCGTTGCATGGGGCGACGATGAAACTTATGAAGGACGGGTACTCGTTGGCGATTTGGATCAATTTCGTGCACTGGGGTGCTTGACGACTTGCGGGACTTTGCTCGTGTCATGCTTGTACCTCCTAATGAATTTGTCCTTTGACGGATTCATTTCTGATTCGGGGACGCACACGCCAGGAGTTCAGTCGTTCCGTATCCGAGGAGGGCGAGCGTGAGCCTCGCGCCGTATGCCAGATATCGATAAAATTCAGTTCCGCTTGTAGTTCCAAAGCAGGTTGGTAGCGTATATCTGTGTAAATTGGACCACTGGAAGGCACAGCCCGGATACGCTTGGAGAGTATAGAGGTCCTGCGGCAGATAGAACGAAATAGAGTAAAGTGACATCGGATTGCAGGGGTATAGTCGAATAACCGACGTCCACGGAATCAGACAACATGAACTAGTAAGGCAGCGACGGCCTGTTGCACTCCAATGGTCATCAGCGCCATATGTGCCTGGCCTTAACTTGTAACATCTACTAATCACTGAAACCATGATGGGCCACGCGCCGGACAGGCTTGTCAGGCTTGGACGTTTGATCAACCGTTCAGCCAGATCATTCGAATTACGACCCAAGTTTGACACGGAAGTAGGGTCAATACATATATACTCCCGGCATATCCCAGGACGTATAACGATCTGAAAACACCCCGAACGAATTAGCAGCGGTCGCCGAGCGGTCTAGGACGCTGACTTACAGACTGTCATCAGTTCGGATCCTTCTGGACAGCTCACCGCAAGCCCAACTCCGTCTTCAGATATCGGGCTCAAGTCCGCGCGATTTGCTAGATGGAATCAACCATCAGCAACATTCAACCAAGGACGAGGAACGTACTGTCGCGGATTCTGCCGATTTTCCCGATCGACTCCGTCGATGCGACGCGTGGACCGAATTTCATAGCGCGTAAATCACCGTCATCGGAGATTGAGGCTAACCATGAGTTGGATGCTGATACCGAAGATACAGTAGCCTAGAGAGCCACTCTTTAGGGCGTAATGACGAACTCGAAGGGAGAAATCTCACCTTGGCGCCCTTTATCTCGTGATAAGGACGCGAGGGCACCTTGACCGGTATCTTGCCTTTGTTCGGAACTAGATCGCCGACGTCCCAGTAACACACCCGTCCACCAACGCATCCACCGTAGACACGCTTTCCGTCAGGAGGAAATCGTAGCGTCCAGGTGTGCTCAGGTCGTTCGAGAACTGCGATCGTTTCACCCGAGTGCGCATCGATGAGCTCGTTCCGATGATCATACATCGAGAGGGCCGCCACGTTGGCCACGGGGGAAATTACAAGGCAAGATGGGTGTTCCTTGGTCCTTTTGAGGAGCTTGCCGTCGTCCTTTGCAAGCGCCAGACGCCATATACGGATGGTGTTATCGTACGAGGCCGACATCACGTAAGAATCGTTCGATGGCATATCGAGGGCCCAAATATCGTTTTTGTGTTCTTCAAAGGTATTCTTGAGCTCCCGTGTCTCTATGTCCCAAAGCTATGAAGGTATCGGTATAAGCAGTAATCGCCAAGGCGAGAGACTCACGAAAACGTTGTGGTCGCAATTGGAAGCGGTGAGGAAGCGACCGGAGCGACTTATTTGGACCCAGCGATATGCTGGGCCTGACAGGGGTAGCTCGCTAAAGGGTGGTAAGCAGTGATTCGTATCGGGTGTGGACGACATACTAAGCTAATGCGCCGGTTTCGGCATCGTACACCTTGAATCCAAAGTTCAAGAAGCCCACAGCGAGGAATTTTCCATCGTACGAGAACCTTAGACAATCAAGACTGGTATGCTCAACCCGTTAACCAAGAGGTTGGAGCGAAGGAAGTGAGAGATCGGACGCACTCCTTTGCAGAAGTCGACCAGGCTTCGGTGAGCTTGCAGAGCTTTCCGGATAGGATAGAGATGATCTCGCTGAGACTCGATCGTGACTCGGGTTCCCATTTCAAGCACAGCCCAATAACGTTCTGCGCACGCGGGGGGCAATCAAGTTCGTCGATATCCACCGGCATCACCCTTTGACCGAGTATCTCGACCAAGGCCGGCTGATCGGTGATATCCCGATATGGTACTTGACCTGTGACAACCTATAAGACGGAAATCGTCAGCGGTGCGCAGGATCCAAAAACATAATTGGGGAAACATACGTAAAGGAAAGTGGACCCCAAACACCATATGTCGCTACGAAGACTCAACTTGGTCCTGTCGAGGAATTGCTCGGGACTAAGGTATCGGAACGAATGGACAACGGTGTGCTCCTCCACTTGATCCACAAGTTCATCAGTGTCGTAATCACACAACACCGCATCTCCATTGGCGTTCACAAGAACATTACCCTATATGTATATGGCGTCAGAACAAGACTTTCAGTTCAAAAATAAACGTACCGGATGTAAGTTGCCGTGCCGTATCGGTGGCGTCCTTGATTGAAGAAAAAATAGGCCCTGCGCAATATCTGCGGCCTATCGAATGGTTGGGTGAGCCTGCATCCCCTCACGACGTCAACCAAGTCCTTACGAATTTCATGCGCCGAGAATGATCAGGAGGACTTTGCTTGATGTAGTCAGTAATAGTCCCCGACGGCATCCAGGGGAAGACGAGTAATACATCCACATATGCATCCTCCTGTGTCTGGCAATAGCCGGTAACCGAGAGGACGTTGGGATGAAGTAACGTTGACCATCGGTTTGCCTTACTTTGCACCAACTATATAAAATCGACGTTAGGATTATTGAAACGGTCGAGTTAGAGACATACAGAGAGAAAACTGTCGGTGTTGCCTGGGTCCTTTGGTTGGAACAATCGTTTTATGGCGACGACCGTGTCCGTTCCAGTCGTCTCGACAACCAAATTGGCTCGGAATACCATTCCGAGACTACCCGACCCAATGCTCAAGTCCTCGAAGGTCAAGTTCGACCTCATCAGAATTCTTGCTCGCTCGGGAACACGATCCTTGGGAAGGAATTATATCAGCACTCGAGTAGGATCTCTGAGGCGTTTTAGGAAAGCTTACCCCAGGAGCTTCGAGTTCTTGGACAGTTGCATCCGTACTAATTGACGCGTCTACCAGGCACGCGATAGTTAGTTGGTGGGTTTGGACGCAAGCAAGAGATGCTCACTAGAGAGTACGTGGATGCACTGCGTCATCGTAGGTCGGAATGCTGGTCGAGGTCGCCAGCAATACGTAAGCAAGGTCCGTATGGAGGCCGGACAGTCGAGATCAGCGATCGATGCAGGGGGTATATCTTGCACAATCCACTTGACGATCGCACCGATGTTAATCGCCCAATAATAGGGCGGCTTCCCGGTAAATATCTACGAAAAAATGTGATTCTAAATTGGGTGGAGGGAATGTCGAGTGACTGACCTCTTGTAGGAGACATCCCCAGGCCCAAACATCACTCTGTGGCGAACGTGTAGAACGGCCTAGGAGGAGTTCAGGACTCTCGTATGGAAGCGAACCACCCTGGTTGAATGTAGATGTTGTTAAACCAGAAGGCATAGTTTCCATCGTCTTGGCAAGCCCAAAATCGCACAGCATAGCACGGTGTTCATCAGTGATCAAGACGTTGAGCTGGGATGGATCGTAAGTAGACAACATGACGTTATTAAATGCGAACTCACTGCTTTGATATCCCCGTGACAGATAGGGGGATCGCGACTGTGCAGGTACTGTAGACCTTTCGCGGTGTCAAGAGCCTGTTACGGAGGTTAACGCCGACACCTCGTCCAAGAACGTAACCTCGTACAAGCTCGCGGCGTTTCTGTTCGTCTGGACGAACATTCATGAGGTAGTCGTTGATGTTCCCATTTTGAATGTACGGTGAGACCAACCAGGCTTGATCCAAGCGTTCACTAAGATAAAACCCGACGAGTGGGATGATGTTGTCGTGGGACAACACCGCCCAAACCGCCAGCTCGCGAATCAATGCCTGGGCAACATGTGTATAAGGGAGAACTTCACAGTGTCATCGAGGTGCCAAACTTACGATAGCCATACGCAGACATTTGTCGGGTCCCCCGGCAGCGCGAAGTTTCTTCACTGCGACCACGATACCAAAGTTCCCCCAAAATCTATTGCGCAAAAGAGCTTGATGCACAGTCCCGAATCCTCCCGTCCCGACCACTGAACGCTCTCGGGGGAACAGCAGCCTAGATGGCTTGATGCGATATTTCTCGAGCGGGGCTAGAAACTCCGCCTAAGACGAGAATTCAACATAGTGGTTCCGCAAACCATGGTTTGAGCACGACGTACCAACTCACGTTCCAGCGTGCCCAGCTGCGCTTCTGGTCTCGCGACCGAAGTCGAGACACTTCCTTGAGTAAGGAAGTGTAAATTGCCCGCTAAATAATCAGAATGTTAGCTCGTTGATGGGGACAGAAACGTACGTTATCGCTCACCCGTGATAAGGGTAACAAGCTCGCTCATCTTTGGCCTCTCACTAGGAGGGATCTGCCAGCATTGAGCTAGCAGGTCACGCACGTGGTTTGGACAGTCTAGCGTATCTAATGGTGCGGGAAGAATGTTTTCTGTTATCTGGTGGATAACGCGACCTTCCAAAGGGACATCGTTATACGGTGCTAGACCTGTGACGACCTTGATGGCATATAAGGCGACCAATTATAGAGGATTGGGAAAGCTGTCTTACCTCGAGGAGCAAGCACCCCCACGCCCACACATCACTCTCGAGTGTTGGGCGATTATTCGGCTGGAGTAGTTCGGGGCTCCAATACCGCGATGTCCCAGCGTTCTTTGTAGTCGAGGTTGTGGACATGCCTTCGGTGCTCTTCGAAAGTCCAAAGTCGCATAGCATTGCGATCATGTTTCCAGCGACAAGAACGTTTAGCTAGGTACAACGTTAATCATTTTCAGCAGGACACACGTGGAAGAGATGCACTTACGGCCTTGATATCACCATGGCAGATCGGAGGTGTTCGGGTGTGCAGGTACTCAAGGCCTTTCGCAGTGTCCTTAGCCTATCAAATTAGAGCATGTCAAATACAGCCCCATAGCAACAGTTGAACAGACTCACCATTTCGAGCCGCTTGTCCAAAGTTGGGTTGATGCACTCAAGGTAATCATATATATTACCGTTAGGGGCATAGGGAGAAACAAGCCACGCTTCGTCGAGTTTGGTACTAAGATAGAATCCGACCAAGGGAAGGATGTTGGGATGGTTCAATGATGCATGAATGGTCAATTCTCGAACTAATTCCTGCATGAGGAATGTCGGTGCAATTCAGTTTCAAGCAAAGGAGATAACCCATCACTCGGCACTTACAAGAGCAACACGTAGACGTGTGCCACGCTCTCCTTTGGCATAAAGCTTCTTCACAGCGACTGGAGTCTTCAGACCGAACAAACCACGTCGTAAGTCTGCGCGATGAACGGTGCCGAATCCACCGACGCCGATTTCGGAGTCTTTCTTGGGGATGGAGATCCATGACCGCTTTAGGAGGAAAGGCTTCAAAGAGTCAAGAGCAGTTGCCTTTTTGTACGAACGGCATCGACGTCATCAGTGATTGCCAACTCGAAGACGATGACGCGACCCACTGACCAGTTCCTGTTCGACGGCTTTTGTCTGACTTTCATTCGATGGGTCCATTGTTCAAGTGATTTGACAGGGATTCAATCCCTACAACGTCTCTGGGCGTAGGGGAGATGGTCGGAGAACTCGAGGCGTCCGAAGAGGAAGCCGGCAGGCGGTGCCTAGGGTTTCGGGGGTCACGTACGTCACGTGACTCCTACGACCTCGCCGCTCAGACGCATGGCCTCTGCGAGTATATAGTGAGTCTCCTGTACTAGATGAGAACAGCAAAGTGGTTCGGGTTCGAAACAGTACGTACTCAATCGCACCACCTCTTTTTCGTAGGCAATCCATCCCGACCATACGCCAGTTTCCTGGCTCTGCTTTGAGCGGACGACCATATATAAAGAACGCGTGCCTCGGCCGGTACGTTGTACGAGTTCTTGGCCAGGTTGTTGTGTTTGTTGCTAATTGTTGAGGATGTTCTCTCGACTCCAGCGGCCAGCTCGGCCGGGGGTCTTCGGCTTAGCCCATTTCCTCCCGTCGCGCCTTCCCCAAACCTTCCCCGTCTCTCACTCATATGACGAACGGTCGGTCCACTCCTCAATAGAGTAGTTTTGCAATAAGGTGGATTACGTTATGGAACACCCGACAGAAAAACTGATGACAATCGTATTATGAGACGGTAGTATACGATTAACTCTGGCTCAATGACATCCGTTCTGACCAGTTTTACTATAGATTTGGGCTTCGTTAGCAAACCGGATTGACGCAGATCGCATGTGGCCATACCGCGTGCGCGCAGAGCTTGTTCTTGGCGTCGAGAGCCTTGTGAGCGTCCGCATCGCTGCAAGACTTGTGGATGCAAGATGTGGCGGATTTGGTATACTGCAGGAGCAGAAATTTGTAAGCTGTACGGTTCTAAATGCTTTTGGTGCAGGTTACGCTACCTTCTCGCTCCTGCAGAGGCAGTGGAAGTCACCGTGGTTGCAGCCGCCGTGGTCGGAATTGATCAAGCAGCCGAAAGCGCAGGCTGTGTAACATTGATGCATTAGTGAGTAGACAAGTGGTTGGGACCAAGGGAATCATCGCTCACGGGGGAAGCCCTCGAGGGGGTTGGAACGGGGCTCAACAGCGGCAGCGGAGGCAACGCCGACAAGGGAGGCGAGAGCGATGAGGAAGAAGGAAGCGCGCATATTTACTCTGGGCTGTGGACTTCGTGTACTGGAGCTGAGAGTTGCTGAGTAGGCTGTTGATACCTTGGTCGTGAATCGCTAAACACCTTTTATACACCAAGGACTGCAACAGCAAGTACGATGGGACAAACGTACCAGTGGAGCTCGACACGGTGTACCACGAGGCCTACCTAACTCGACGTTGGTGTCACCTGCCAGAGTATTTTCTATCGGCAATGTGGACCATCCTTGTCTTTCCGACGCGACACGCTCCTCCCATGGGATGATGTTTCTTATTAACTGCCCTCTCCAACGTCGAACTGGCCGTAAAGACCATGCGAAAGCTTTTGTTCGCCTCATTTCGTCCTTTCTCACGTCCTTTCCACGACACTGAACACCTGGGCATTTCGCCCTTGCCAGCGTGCCCGGGTACGGTTGAAGTAAGAGGAGCGTGTCAGCGCGTCGGTACGCTCGCGGACCGTATGGCGTTGCTACGCGACACGTTCCCCGACGGGTTTCCGCTTTCCTCTAAGGTACCTGTCCTCGTCCTTCGATGAACACCCTGCTCGACAATAGATTCGCATTTAGGTACAGTTCTTGTGAACAAGTCCATCGCTAGCTCGTGTCACGTTGCCAATACCCGCTACATCCGTTTCTCCTCCATCGTAGCCATAGCCAACGTCGTATACCTCGAAAATGCACCCATCTCCAAATCCTCTTCCGGATCCCTCGCAAACTCGTCTACCTTGCAATGCCTTATATACACCCTCTTTGCGAACTTCCACAGTTCAACCCCAGCGAAAAAGAGCCCGGTTTCGACAAAGACGAGACCCCACTCCCAGGATATACCTGAGTGGTCGAACACTATGAAAGATAGTAAAGTCGTGAGTGTCTGGAAAAGAAGGTGGTGCCGGTGGTAGCCGGAGCGAACTTGCCTTTTCGATTCAACCCCGGAATATAGAGCAATGGGAAGATCGTAAAGAACCCCGCGACGACCGACCAAAATAAAAATCGATCCTTCCATACATCGTGCATCCATTGCGTGAAGTACCTCTCACTTCCCGGTTTCATCCTACACATAAAACCTCGTCAGCTTTGCCTCCGAAAACAATCACAGACAGACCCACCGGAAGAACGACCTCCTCAAATCGACCATCTCCCAAGCCAAAAACAGCGCGAACCACGTCAAGCAGGTGAACGTCGCCGCACGCGCTCTAAATACCGTGGCGCACGACTCGCTATAGTCGTTATTACATCCGACGCCGAGGTTGCGGGAGCCGAAGCCATAGACGATAAGGACGAAGCTCGATATACACAGCGCACTCATCCAGAGACCGTAAACGAGCATGTCGAGAAGGACTTCGTTTGTGAATACGCCGCGGTGGCGGTCGTGTGGCGGACGGAGCATGACGTCGGGCGTGGCGTTGATCATCCCCAGACCCATGTCAGGGAGGCCACTGGTGATAAGTACGATCCACTAAAGTTGTGTTGTGAGGAATAGCTTGATAACGTAGTGAATGGGGTACTCACAAGAACCTCCACCGGCGAGAGGGGGAAGACCGAGACGCCCGATACGTCTTTAAACGCCAACCCAATGAGCAGCGTACATCCCTGGGCAATATTCTCCGCTAAAACATGCAAGATAAACTTCTTGATGTTATCAAACATCCTAGATGGAACCTCATTAGCATCTCTTTGACGAGACATCCGGTGGAAAGTCCTACCTGCGGCCCTCCTCGACCGCATTAAGGATCGACGCAAAATTATCGTCTATCAAGACGATGTCCGCCGCGCTCTTGGCTACATCCGACCCGCCGCCCATTGCTATCCCGACGTCGGCAACCTTCAAGCTCGGGCTGTCGTTCACGCCATCCCCCGTCATAGCGACGAAGCACCCCCTCCTATGGAGCGCGTCGACCATACGGACTTTGGTATGAGGCGCGCATCGTGCGACAACGAGGGGTAGGATGGGTAGCGCATCAACTTCGGCATCGGAGAGTGCGTCGAATTCCGCGGCGGTCATGATTACGGCTTGAAGAAGTGTCGGAGGAACTCTGTAGAGTGCTTTGGGGATGATCCCGACTTGCTGGGCGATAGCTTGGGCCGTGGACTTGTGATCGCCCGTCAGCATATGCACCGTAATGCCCGCTTGGTGACATTTCTTGACAGACGCTACGGGACGAAATAAAAGTCAGGCACCAGTGCGGTATTAAAGAGCGAAAATTGACTTCCGTACCGTAGCTCTCTAACCGCGGGGGATCGTATAACCCGATCAACCCAAGGAGAGTCATGTCCTTCTCGACTTCCTCTCGTGGATATCCTCTCCATTCGGGCACATCCTCCTTCCATTCTCGGGACGCCAGGGCGAGAACGCGAAGACCCTCGCTAGCCAGCGCTTCCATATTCGCTAGGATATTCTCTCGACGGTCGGTGGTAAACTCCACGGCACCCTCGGCGGAAAGCATTGATGTGCAAGCGGTCAGGACGCGTTCCACGGCGCCCTTCATGAGGACCACATCCGTAGGTGCGGTTTCTGTCAACTCTGGTTCGCCTGGACGTAACGCCGGACGCGAGCGGAAGACGACCGACATACGTTTCACGTCGGAATCGAAAGGGAACTCTGCCAGTTGACTCCAGGTTTCGTTTAAAGGAAAGGACGATCTCCGTTCGTGACCATCACGTGAAGGATCGTCTGGAGTCGCTGCGAGCAACGCATCCCGTCCATATCCAAAACGCGTAGCAAAGACCTGAATACCGATTTCTGTAGGGTCGCCGCGACCGTGCCATGAGCCATCCGGCATCTCGTGTACAGCCGCAAGATTGCATAGAGAGGCGACCTGCATAAACGAGCGGACGGCAGGGATGGTAAGATGTTGGGTGGGGTCGATCTGGTCCGGCTGAGCATTTGGGACGATGGTATCAGACTCGGCCACTGCGGTTGGCGACATGGAGGAATAGCTCGGGACTCCAGACGTTGGGTTGAAAGGATCGGTGATATCGTCTATAGTGTATGTCCCATAGGCCGGTATGTAGGCTCGTTTTGCCACCATTTTGCCTGTCAAAGTCCGTAAGGTCAGGAACAACACTGAAAAATAACTGACTTGCCTTGCGTGAGGGTCCCGGTCTTGTCAGAACAGATGTTAGTGACGGCACCCAGGCTCTCGAGCGCGTTCATGTTTCGAACAATTACATTCCGCTTGACCATTCGTTTGGTACCTGATCCAAACATGCCTCAGCCAAAATTCTCGAAGGTAAAGAGTAAAAATCTGACCGATGCTCATCGTAATTGTTAGCACTACGACAAGTGAAGAAGGAATAATACAGAGGGCAGTGGCAACCGCATAGACGATGACATCGGAATCATTCTGGAATCGATTGGCGGCGAGTACGATGAGAGCGAAAATAACGGCGATGCCGAATAAGACAAGCGCGAGTTTGGAGAGCTTGCGTTGAAGCGGAGTGCCGACGTTCAGGCCCAAGTACTTCAAGCAGGTGTCTTTGAACGTTCCGAGTATGGCGCGGGCGTACGCCTTCCAGGTGATTACGCCTGTATCGGGTTTCGGAACGGGGCGCCGGAAGCGTGTAGACTTGCCCTTCAGAGCCTGAGCGATATGTCCTATTTCGGTGGACATGCCGGTGGCGATGACATATCCCTTGGCGCGACCTTTTGTCACAGTGGCGCTTGAGTAGGCAAGATTAAGACGGTCGCCAACCCCGATTACTTGATCTTCGGTATAAACAGCACTGGCGTCTTTTGCGACCGGAAGAGATTCGCCCTAGAAAATAAGGAAATCCGTGGGCAGGTTATATCGAATAATGAAAGTCTGCCTCACCGTTAGAAGAGCCTCGTCGGCCTCGAAGTTCATAGACTCTATGAGTCTGATGTCTGCAGGTATGGTATCTCCGACACGTAGTTCGACCACGTCGCCCTGCCCCGCGAACAGAAATCAGTGATACAGAAGGGAATGATTATTGTGGAGGACGGACCGGGACGATTTCAGCGGTGACAATGACTTTGGCCAAGCTCGACCGGATCACGTTGGCGGTCGGGGAGGCTAGGGTTCGCAAGGAGTCCATGGTCTTCTGGGCTGCGTACTCTTGGACAAAGCCAACCAAGCTGTTCATAACAACCACGGCGGCAACGACACCGCTGGATATCCATGATTTGATAGCAAAAGATACGGCCATGGCGAGAATCAAGACCTTCCGAAAGGGTAAGCGGCGGTAAAGGCAAAGGAAGAAAAAAAAGGCAAATTACCAGCATCATTGCATTGAGGACCTGTCTAACGAGGATTTTGACTGCGCTCGGACCTCCTCCAGCTATGAGAAGACCTAAATCAGTAACTGGGCATCGGATGATGAGCGGAGAACACCCACTATCGAGTTCATTCCGTCCATGGCGCGCAAGACGACGAGCTGCCTCGGCTTCCGATAAACCTTCTGGAGAGGAGTCGAGCTGCTGCGAGACTTGGGTCGGAGAGAGGAGATGGGGAGAGCGGGAAAGGCCAGAAGGGGTCGGTGCGATCGTAGACAGTTGCTTGGGCGGTACTTGGGTGCTACCGTTGATTGGTTGCATCTTTGGGCCCACACGCCCTTCCGCAGACACTTCAGGGCTGCCCTCTTTATAGGCGGCCAATGCATAGAATCGACGGTACCTTATCACTCAATGCACCTTGGCTCGACGAAGATGGTTGCTTGGCCACATGGATGCAATACTACGAGCTCTTGGGACTCTACTCTGAATGTTCTTGACATTGAAGCCGTGGAAAATCCCGTGCCGACACGGCAGAGCCAAGCTCGCCGATAATTGTGACTTCTGTAGATGTCGTGCCAAGGGCGGGGTTGGACGGACCTACGCTGCGGAATGACGTTTTCTCGTGTCACTTGACCATGGAGTCGGCCGTCGCAACGAGGACAGGCCCAGCCTCGTCAGGAACGTAATATGGGGTCAATGTGGATTGACAGAGTGAGCTGGAACGAAAATTTCAGATAAGGTAGCGCGGTACATCGCAAACAACCGGAGGGCGGCCCGTCAGAAGCGCATCACGTGATGCTAGACGAAGCCACGCGTCCATACACCCCGCCCCGTACATTGTAGAGATCAGTCCTGCCCGACACCACCGTGATGAATCCGCAGAATCAAGCTCAAACAACACCCGTTGAACAGGAATTGGTCAGTATTGGTAGCACTTTGTCGTGTACGTCCTCTCTGATCACGGACAATGAAATCGATCTCGATGCCGTGCCGGCCTGTGAATAGGCAACCGCTCTCGCCTTTCTGAAGCCACTCCTCCTTAAGAGATCCTGGGTTTCTATTCCTAAAAAAGATTCCGAAATCGGCGTCGGTGGATTTGGCACCGTTCATCGTGCGGAGATGCAGCGAGGTTTGTTCGCTCCCAAGATTGCGGTCGCCGTCAAGAAATTGCATACCACTGGGGAGCGCAATAGGCGTCTCCGTGTCGCACTTGTGGGTGGTGAATGTCTCCTTTACCTGAGTCTGGGTTGCACTGACGATCTTCGTATGCTTTGCAGGGCTTGGTTCGGGAACTTACTATCCAGGCGTCGCTGGACCATCCAAATGTCCTCCCGTTGCTTGGGTTCTATCTCAATACTAAGCTTGACGAAGCCTGGCTCGTTTCTCCGTATGCATTAAACGGTAACATATACGATTACCTAGAACGCGTTAACCCCGGTTTGGACGCACGGCTGGAAATGGTCGGTTGTGTTAACAATCACCGCAATTCTGTCCCTGATACAGCTTGAAAACTAGGCCAAGGACACTGCCAAAGGTCTCGAATACCTGCATAGCCGAACCCCGCCAATTTGTCACGGGGATATCAAAGCTGTATGTTCATTCCCTCGACTCCCGTCCTGCTGGGAACCATCGATCATTTTTCTTCCAGCTCAATGTTCTCGTCTCCGAAAACACTACCGCAATGCTATGCGACTTTGGCCTATCCAAGGACAGCGAAGGCACGAACATGTCTTCGACTACAAATAATGCAGGCACATCGCGATATTGGAGCCCTGAATTGTTCGAGCCGAGTAACCGCCCGACACTAGAGAGTGATGTGTGGGCTTGGGGCTGCTTGCTCCTTGAGGTACGAGAGCTTCTGGTCTCACGTGAACGGTCACTTCATCTCCTTTCCAGATCGTCACGAGTCTAACGCCGTACAATGACATCAATTTGGAAGGACGTGTAATTCACCAGATAACGGAGAATGTTCTCCCTGCACAGCTAGACGCGCTCGATTGCCCGACTCACGTGCGTGACTTATTGGGTAAATGCTGGAAAGGCCTTCCTGCAGAGAGGCCCAAGATGAATGATGTGGTCAGCCTTATTACGGGTGAGCGATTGACTCTGCGGGTTCGTACCTGTTCCTAAACCAACGTTCTGTTTACTCAGTGGGGAATCTGCACTTCCTCACTCACGAAAACGCCTCGACCGCCGTCCACGACACTAGACCGCACACACAGCTAGGTGCATTGGAACGCGAATTGGTGAGTCGCAGGTCAACCACGATTCGTTCGAGCGGCTATATCCTCCTTGCAGGCAGAGTTTCTCCGACCACTCGAGAAACATCGTATTAAACCATCCCGCCTGTTGTTCCCGCGGGGCCGTTCAGTGGTCGAGACGGGAGGATTCGGGACTGTGCATCAAGCAACCCTGCGTTTGAGTAGTCGGGGAAACTCAAATCTTCTGGTGGCCGTGAAGAAACTTCGAGCCGCGGGAGCGCCGGACAAAACCCTCCGCATGGCCATTGTGAGTTCAGCGCCTCGTACATTATTGAATCTTTCCTAATAACAGATCTCACAAGGCATTGATCCGCGAGCTAGCGGTTTGGGTGATGTTGTCCCACGAAAACATCACTCCGTTCGTCGGTTTTTACTTAAGTGAACGCCTAGACCAAGCCTGGCTTGTCTCGCCATACATGAAAAACGGAAACATCGGCGACTACGTAATAAATGCTCGCCCAGATCAACAGAAACGTCGTGAGCTTGTACGATTTTTCCACTTTTTTTTTTTTCACTTTTGAACGAAAGGCGTTGGGACTGACCTCCTATAACAGGCTCTTGACACGGCAAAGGGCCTCGAGTACCTGCATAGTCGTGATCCCCCGGTCTGTCATGGAGATATCAAGTCGGTGAGCATCGTTATAACGAGGTTATGCTGTCGACTCACGGCGCCCTAGCTCAACGTTTTGATTACGAATGAGCATCGTGCCGCTCTGTGCGACTTTGGGCTTGCTAAAACGATGGAAAATATGCCTTCTGGACTAACGACATCCACATTCAATCAAGGCGGCTCACTCCCGTACGAGAGTCCCGAGCTCGTCCTGGGCAGGTCTACACGCTCGCCACAGAGTGATGTTTGGGCCTGGGGATGTCTCCTACAAGAGGTACGTCAGTTGGCGAACTTCCGCGGAATGTTGAAACCACCTCTTTTCGCAGATATTTACGGGGAAGTCGCCTTATTACTGGGCGATTAGTATTGGTGCGATCGTCAAGGGGATCATCCAAGACTTACCCCCCGCCTCACTCGGCGATCTCGACTGTCCGGCTTCGATACGGACCATACTTACGTATTGCTGGCGATCCCGACCTGAATTCCGACCCACAATGAAGCAGTGTGTCCATGTCCTCTCTGGTAAGCTTCTGCTGTGTGTCCAAAGCCACCCACTAAACATCGCGTACCTGGTAGACGCGTCAATCAATACGGATAGAATTGTTCGAGAACTCCAAGACCCAGGGGTAAGCTGTGCTTGAAATTCCCTAGGAAAATCCGATAGTTTGGCACGGTTGCTGATATAGCCCTGGCCTAAGGACCATGCTCCTGAACGCGCAACAGTTTTGACTAGGTCTAACCTGACCTTTAGTGATGATATAGGGATTGGGTCGGGTCGTCTGGGGATTGTGTTCAAAGCGGAATTGGTCGTCGAGGCGACTGAGACCGAAACCGTTGTTGCGGTAAAGCGACTTCGCAAACCGAGATACCCGGAGGCCACTGATAACTTTCTATCCGTACGTCTCTGAGCTCGACCATTCTGACGACTCTGACATTGATTTTGTAGGTGGTAGAAGAGAAAGCAAACCGATGGTCGACGTTATCCCACCCTAACGTCCTCTCCATCACAGGCTATTCAGTGACCGAGGAGGATACTGCTGTCGACGTATTGCTTGTTTTCCCTTACACACCAACGGGAACTATCACCGACTACATCAAGCAGCGTTCCCCTAACCATTCTCAGAGAATGAAACTTGTAATATTTCTCAAAGGTGTTATCTTCGAAGGCTGTAGGCTTACTCTTCCGTTGGACAGGCTGCGGATGTCGCGCAAGGTTTATTTTACCTTCACACAAGGACCCCTCCGATACGACATGGCAATTTGCACCCGGTGGGTGCATTTTTCAACTTATGGTCTTACTCTGATACCATATTGGTGCAGCGTAATGTGCTCATGAAGGCTAACGGCGACGCGGTGTTATGTGACTACGATACTGATGAGCTCGCGAGTCAAGTGGAGGAGCACCCCGTTGTCGATTCATTCCGTTACCTTAGCCCCGAGCACCTGACCGCCAATACCGAACTGAGCCTTCGCAGCGACATCTGGTGTTTGGGGTCCGTTTTCCTCTGTGTAATTTCCGCCGCCAGCTATGCTCTTGGACCCACCTGACCTTTTTTGCATACAGATCATTACAGACCAAATTCCCTACCAGCATATCATCGATCGGCCGGCCTTGGTAGAAGTACTTAGCCAAAGGGTATTGCCGGCGGACATCGATAGACTCCCTTGTCCTCCCCGTGCACAGAATGTCATCGGGCTCTGCTGGAAGTGGGAACTCGAGTCACGACCGAATCTTAGCGAGATCATATCTGTACTCTCCGGCAAAATCTGCAAATTCACCGAAGCTTGGTCGGTCTCTGTAAATAAGTGAGTGGAGTCTCCCATTGTCTTCACTCCACCCTTCGGATTGACTGATTGCCAGCAGAAGTCTCGACTGCTTGAGGTTCTCAAACGATGGGAAATTCCTCGTAGTGGGCTTTTCGAAGTTCGGTTTCAGAGTGTACGATGCCGAAAACGGTGCTCTGGCCTAGTACGTCGTCCACACCTGATAATGGTCAGTACTCGTCATTATGTAGTGAGTTGCCTTTACCAGGCTCGTCATATCTCTGGGTTCAAACGAGCCGTTCTGGTCGTTTCCTTGTCGCTTCCAATGACGACCATAAAATCTTGGTGGGTTATTGGACTTTGGATGCCCACCGTCAGTACTGATACGCACATAGCTTTGTGACCTGGAAACGCGGACACTGAAGAGCACATTCAAAGGACACAACGATAACATTTGGGCCCTCGATATGCCAACAGATGACTCGTACGTGATGTCGGGCTCTGACGATACGGCCATCCGCATTTGGCGTCCGGCGCCCCCAAAGGACAACAGCAAGCTTCTGAAGAAAACCAAGGAAATTGTATCTTGCCTTGTTATCTCTCCCATCGCCGATGTTGCAGCCATCTCGGTATATGAGTACCGCAATGAACTCATCGATGCGAACACGGGGCAAACGATTGCAGTTCTCGAACGGCCCGACCATACGAGGACTTTGCGGTTTTCGCCCGACGGCAAGCGCGTTTATGGTGGATGCCGTAATGGACGGGTATGTTACTGGGACGTTAGTAACTTACTTCTGAACAAAGGTAAGGTACTCGGCCAAGTGCCGTCACTTCCCTATCATGAGATCAAGGGTGCCAAGGTAAGTCTTCCATTCACGTTCTCGGGAGCTTTCTCAATAGCTGCTTCAGAGTGCCGTGACATCGGTATCGGCGTCCAACTCTTGGTTGGTCTCGATTTCGAGTGATGGCGATGTACGTGCCATGAAGCTCGAATCGCGCACAATATCAACGGAATCGATCGGGAAAATCAGCCAGTACCTCTACAGTAAGTTCCCCATCCATGGTTGCAGTGCCACTGATGATTGATGCTGCATAGCGAATCGGGCGGACTTGAGTCCCGTATCTGACGACGGGGTCGGCTTTGCAGTAGCCTGCCCGGAGAATTCTGAACTGCTGACAGTCTGTAAGTTTGCTTCTAGATCGCTCAGCGACCTCCGCTAATTCGTTCATAGACCGCTACATGTCCTGGGATGTACCCGGCGTGTACATGTACTGATACCCAGATGAGACGTACTATTTACTCTCCAAATTAGTTCACTGCTATCAACCTGTGCGCATAGACGCCTAACATAGCGAATAAACCAGGTTTTTTCACACCTGATCCGTCGATTTGAGAGGGTTGTCGTTTTCCCCTCCCCTCCCACCCATCTGTGTTACTTTTCTTGTATTATATAATTTCGTATACTACATCTGTATTCCTAGGGCCCATGGCCTAATTCTGAGCTTGTTTTGATATGCGGCTTTGTTCCTGCTTTTGTTCCTCTAACCTCGCCTTCCCTCTCTCGTTCCCGGAGTTAACGCGTCTGTACTCCGTAGTCGCCAGACCGCGTTTTTTCAACTTGTGTAGCTCCCGTCTCACTCGTCATCATCTCTACCCACTGCTCCCGTGTCTTCCTGTCTACCGCCCCTCTAACTCTATCCTCTTTGAAAAGGATGTTTCATTCTCAATGCGGACTGCGTGGAACACGTGGAGAGATATCACCGAAATCCAACAGCCGACGTCTGCCACCCCTTCCTGAACTGTGGGGGAGAAGAAACACATCATACACGCCCGGTGCAAGCCGATCCTTTCGCGCTATTTCGAGGCCGGTCAAACCCCATCACGTGATTCCTTTTTCCGAAGCACGCCTTTAGTTTTCCCTACATCCAACGCAACTAGCTCAGTACGCTGCAGGGACCGATCTTATTCTGAACTGCTACCGTAATGGATCAACCGAATCAAAACCAGACAGCTGCTGTTGAAAGAGAATTGGTCAGTATTGACCCCATCTTGGCGTGTTCTCTGATTACCGATCAGATCGATACCATTCCACATTCTACACGAGAAGGCGACCGCCCTTACCTCCTTAAAACCCTTCCTGCTCAAAAGATCTTGGATTTCGATTCCGAAAAAAGATTCCGAAATCGGCCTTGGCGGATTCGGTACCGTTCATCGCGCGGTCATGCAGCGAGGTTTGTTCGTGCCCAAGGTTGCTGTAGCCGTCAAGAAGCTCTATACCACCGGAGAGCGTGTCAAGCGTCTCCGTGTCGCCCTCGTGAG
>WSTW01000395.1:0-18477 GCA_019632305.1 Tulasnella sp. 403 | reverse complement strand
CCATTGCGGGTGTACTGTGAAGTGCCGTCAAAGGATTTGACAACCGCTTTGCCGGCGAAAAGGAAGCCGATGTCCATTTCGACTTCATGGTCTTGCGAGCGGTCTGTCATACTCTCGTCACTGTCACTATCCTCGACCCCGATTGTGGTGGAGAAACGGTGGGCGGTGAACATTGTTGTGGTTTTCGGTCGAGAAAGTTCTACGCGGGCTTTGGATGGTAATTCGTTGTCCTTGTGCTCGCAATCGGCCGCAGCACGCCAGTGAGTCAGGGTTATCTCGTGCAGTGCGTCAAAGAGGTCCCAAGAAAGACCGTAAACGGTGTAGCGCGGGAGGTCTCAAATGATGCAAGGGAATCTTTGTGTACAAAGATTGTGTACAAAGATTGAAACTCCGACCACGCGTTGCCCAATGTCGTTTAACTCCCCAAACACGTCAACCCGCCCCCTTGCAAGCACGATCGACATAAATACAGAGAAGATGTCTCGCGATTCCTCAGCGACCCTCTTTTCTGTCGTTGTTCCTCAAAGTACGTCCCCCGCCCTCCCACATTTTCCCCTCCCCCTCTTCGTTTCCCTAACTCCCTACCAACCCTGCCACCGATACGATAGATCATGACGAACCCTTCTAAACCATCGGAAATTGATACCGAAACCCAAGACGCCATTATGCGTCCACTTGAACATGACGAGCATTCCAACACGGCTCCGGGCGAGCTGAAGGACATCACGATGTCGGACCCGATACAGGGCAAAAGACCAGAAACCTTCGGCAACACCAGCTTCGGCTCTAACTCGGCGCCTGTGAGTTCTTTTCCCTCCGTTTCTCGATCACGACTTGACGAGGGTGTCACTATCACAGAGTCTCCACGCTAGCTCCACTGTCCCCTCCAGTCCCACTATATCTTACGTCTCTGCCGCTGATGATATACCCGATCCCGGTAGCATTTCTCACCAGTCAGAGGCTGGACTTGCTGGCTTTTCTTCCCCTGTTCCCGTTTTTCCTTTTCTAGGAGGTATCTACGGAACCTCCACGCCTCCAGACCAGCCACCTTCCTCAAACAATAACACCTACCGCCAGCCATTCGTCCATCAGCCTTATGGCAAAAGCCCTTATCCCGATGTCGTCGCCAGCCTCGCACCTTCCAATTCCGACCCAGGACCCATCTTTGACGTGCCGGATCCGAATGAGGCCGGTTCTAACGAATATGATCTTCTATCGCGTATTCAGGGCTTGTACCGACTCTTGGAACTCTATAGCGAAAATGCCACCGGCGGACTAGGTGAACAACATCTCCCTCGCTCGCTGCTCTCCGTACTGATTCTCTTGCCCTAGTGGACAAAATCATCATTTCTGAGGAATCCTTGGAAAACTTCCTCCATGCTATCTGCCCAGGGGCATACAAGTCGCTCACGAAGATTGACTTTCTTGCTCTCGACTTGATATCCGTTAATGCGGTAGGGATCTACGGCAGCAAGAGCGAGATAGCCCGGTTCTTGCGCGAAGCAGGTGCATTGGATGATGAAATGTGGGTAGTCTTGCTTCACGGGTATCTCACAGGGGCCAGGAAAGCTCACTTCCTTGGTCGTTTTGCCAGAGGGCGGCTCCTTTTGGTCCCCGACGACGTTACAAGCCACGTCCAGCCTCATCTACGCTCAGGAATTTATGCCCTTATTCCGCCCCGGAGCCAGCAGTACATCGCACCCGGTGCACTGCCCGTGATCTATATCGTGTACTGGCCCGAAGAGACCACATGGGACGACGATGCGATTGGGACCATCCGGAAAAACAGAACCACCTTCATGCGTTATCTCACTCGCCTGTCGGATCAAGTTCGCGCGCTCATATCACCCAACCACTCCGCAGTCCTTGATTGGCAACAACTGGATAACGAGTCGGATTCGAATGAGTCTATGGACGACTCGGATGAGTCTGACGATGATTTCGATGACCGATTTTTCAAATTTGAAGTGGCGAAAACGAACGAGCAGGAAGAGGGCGTGGTCGTTCGAGAAGGATTTAAGGTGATTCTATTTCATTGCGTTTTGCTTCACGAATAGTAACGCCGCTTCATATGTAGATTTCCCACCACGCAATATCGGCCGACGCTATCGCCTCGCTCTCTTCAAATGGTGCAAACGCTCGAAACATGGCGAATTCGTTCTTTGTAGGTGGTGAAACTTGTCAAGCGTTTATAGATAGTCAATATGTCGCCGCGGAGGCACGCAATGTGTCGATCAACGAGAGATCTTGCACGCCGTCTTACCTCCGATCACTGCTGTGCGTTGAACTACTCTTGAGTTGATTTCTCCCGCTGATTTATACGCGTATATTCTAGTGGAAAGTATCGTACTATCTACCTCGCCAATTCCGTAGACGAAAAAGGGATCAACATCCTCCTCGAAGATGGTGATCTCAAATATCGCGCCCCCGAACTCTACCGAAATTACCGGGATGAAAGTCAGAGGGTGGAAAAGTCGCAAAAGGGCAGAGAGGCCGAAGACACTCGAAAAGCCTTGGAAGAAATTGATGCAAACCACACCAGATTAGTAGATGACGCCCGTAAATGGGTGATCGCCCTCGCAGCTCAAACTTTTCCGTAAGCATATTTCAGAGACTTTCTCACCCGACTAATGAGTTTCGTTCATCACCTATCTCCAGGAGTCTGAACCTTGGTGACACGGTGCCGGACGCGTCGATGAATGAAGCGGAACCTCGTAAGCCTCTTCTGAGTCGTTGGCACCCTTGGGATCTGAGTGCCTTGCATCAGAATATTTTCTCAATCTGCAAGTCATGTACCCCGGCGTAGAGGAGGTGGTAGGCAAAATCCTTAAGGACAAAACAAATTCCCTCGACACGATCAAGGACGCCAAGTACGGGGCCATGAAAAGGCGATTCCTCATCCTGCAAAGCGTGCAGAAGTCGCAAGGTGCCTTATCGGGGACGAGGCGCGCAGATGCGATCAATTCTTTATTCTTCGATGCGGAGACCACAGATCCCCAACCCAGTCGCAGCACGTCTTGGCGTGACAGCGCCCGTGGTTATTTCGAAGGCTTAAAATCTAGGCTTGGTCTCTCGGCAATGCAAGATACCTATGCAACCCATCGTCCTCCAGCTAATCAAGATGATCCTGAATTCATCAGTAACCTCGCCGATCTTGCTCTCCAAGAACCTGATTATCAACGATTTTCCGAGGAAGTGTGTTCTCGTGCTCGGGTATTCCTACTAGAACGCATAACCTCAGTCACGGAATCTCTGGTGAAGAAGGTCGAAACGGCACAAGAGTATGCTATCAAGGAGCAAAGTCGACAACTCGCTTCCGTCCGTGCATTACAAGAGATCACAGACTTCAAGGTCAAATATCGCAGTTTGTTCGAGAAAGCTCTAGCAACCACCTCGGCGGGGTACGTACCCTCTAACGATTATGCATTCTTGAGGCCGCTGTTGACAGCGAGGTTTACCTTTGGTTCCTCAGACCTACATTGACCCTAACGTCCGTTGAAGAACAAAGTCTGTCTTACGTCTGGTTTACCCTGATGATGTACTAACGTCACGTTAATCCATAGATCACCATTTTCGTCTGCAGGGCTATTACGGACACCAGACCGAAGCGAAATTCCGTCACCGAGTTTGGGCCCTTGAGACCTCTGAGGAGGACAGGTTGAGGATCCGGGAAAATCAACAATATACGCCACAACCAAAAGTGTTGCCAACGCCGTCTATAGCTTTTTCACTTCCGTTGGGCTGGAGTATCCGGTAAGGTACCCATCTGACACATGTTTACTCGTCCTCATATCCTTGAAGTCACCTACAGGTGCTTACCAACGGTTCAAAGAAGCACGTACTGCTGGTAGTAGACCGACTCGATTCTATCGGTGTTTGGCTGTTCCCCTTCTCTGGGAACTTCTCCCCAGAGAAACCCACCAAGCGAATCCCCAAGTCGTCCAATTCTCGTTACGTCATTGCCTGCGACGAACAGCGCAGACTTGTAGCGCTCGTGATTTCCAACACCGTAGGTGACACATTATCCCTAAAAGATGCTTTGACTGAGCCCTATATTAGGATAGGTGTGAGGCTCACTTGTTTGTGATCGATGAATCCTTTGGAAATATCCAAAGTCGAGGCTCTCCCTTTAACCTTCTTCGTTGGTACCAAGATTGCGACCCCAATATCGTCGCTGCTGCGTTCTTCTCAGGGAGTGAAGAGTTGTGTCTAATGGAACGTAACGGTCGCGTTAGGGTGTTTTCGTTTATTGCTCAGAGCTTCAAGTACGCCGCTTCTATCCCTTCCCTTATTCGAATACTGACTAGGCGTCTGTTGTCAGGCCGGGTACAATCCAGCTCGGCCAAGGCGTCTACCATCTGCAAACATCCCCAGATGGGACTGCTCTCATTGCCGTCGAACAGGGTCAAACTGGCAAGAAGCTAGGCGTTTTTCACCACGCGTCATTCGGTTATAACCAAGCGGGGATCAACGCCGATCTGCCCCAAGAGTTCAATACTACAACGTCGTTCACCCTCACCTCCATCGGAGATCGGAGGAACGTATTCCTCATGGCCCTTTCGCCGTCCACGCGTTCCCTTCATTCCGTGGCTATCGATATTAGCCGTAAGGAGACGGAGTATCAGTTCCGTGCCAAAGCGGAAAAGGCCCAATCCTCTGTCTCGACCCCGACGATTCACAATTCGCTCATCGACTGCTTTTTGGAGGTCTGGAGTCGCTACCCGGTAGTTGCTGCTATACAAAGGTGCATTACCTTCGGACCACGCTTTCTTCATCATCACTGACTAACGGTCTTTTAGGGAAACCTTTTCGGGCAGCGCTCGTCTTCCGTTATCTGTGACCTTTGTCTCGGACGAACCCGATAGACCCTTTGAACCCTATTTCAAGCGAATGGTTCGCGACTTCGAACGCGTCTCCAAAAAACCGACGGAAAAGCGACTCGACAAGATTGTCATCGAAGCAGCGCGGTTCGAAGACCTGGAATGGGAAGCGCCGACATCGTCGACATACAAGGCTGGCGAGTGGCTCGCCGAATTGCTCTGTCTCATTCCCATCCATATCGCACTCGCCCGCGAAAACCGCTTTGTACCTTTGAAGGATGGGATTCTTGACCCTGAGCTCGAAAGACAACTTCTCGGTGCCGAGGTTGCTAGCATTATCGATGCGATCACCATCGGCTGGTATGAGTCCATATTCAGCTCGTACATGGCAACTAAACCAGTTAAAGTGGTCTCGTCCATGGGTATGTACACGTATGTCTTTATAGCAAACGCTCTAACATTAGCCATCACGTATCCTCGGTCGCTAGGCGAACAAAGTGTTGGTGAGTCCCCAGAGAGTAAGTTCGCGAGGCGTGACTGACGGGTTTTGACACAGGTAAATCCTACAGTCTGAACCACCTCGTTGATTCGTCATTTGCTGGTTCTGCCGTGCGCACTACCGAGGTCAGCGTTCTCGTTCTCGCCCCTTTCAATGCTAACCATACGAGCAGGGCGTTTGGTTGTCCGTGTGCCCGACGAAGGATGCCCTGGTCGTTGCACTGGATTTCGAAGGTATTAGCATCCGTGACGATGTTGTGGTTGAGACTGACAATTGTGGTTACGTAGGCGTGCATTCCATCGAACGAACAGCTCAAGAAGACATGCTCCTTGTTTTGTTCAACACCGCCCTCTCAAATCTAGTACTCTTCCGGAATAACTTTGCATTGAGTCGTGATGTGGCAAATATGTTTACGGTGTGTTCTTTACTGCGCCCTTGGGCCATTGGCTATCTCTAACGCGGCCTTGACAGAGTTTCCAAGCGTCTACGCACCTCTTCGATCCGGCGTCCAACCCGAAACTGTTCAAGGGTCTACTCGCAATAGTTATCAAGGTTGGTTTGTTGTAGACTCTTCCGCCTCTATCTCACCCTCTTGACGCTTTGAATAGGATGTGGTCGATAGCGATAAAAAGGAGATCGTCAAGGAGTACGCGTCGACCTCGTTTTATGACTAGTTCAGCTTGCTCACGTAATGACCTTATTTCCAGGTTCTCCTCCAAGTTCAGCCAAATTGTGTCTACCGAGCAAGCCGATAACTTCATCACCGTGCTTCATGACTCTCAGTTGACCGTCATCCCATGGAACGTCATCCAATCTCGCGAGTTCTACACCTTGTTTTCAAAGTTGAGCAAGCACCTCTTCAAGCAAAAGACTACCCACGCGACTGCTGGCGAGTTCCTTATTACGCTGAAGACATTGATGGCGAAGCTCAAGGTAAGCAATGGGATGCGTCGTGGATTCTCATCACGTGACTAACGACCACTGCAGGCACAAGATTGGGGTTCTATTGATCGTGCGTCGAAATTAAAGTGTCTCGTATGGCCACTCTGCTCATGCCTTTCCTCTGATTAGAGACCGTTATCAAACACCGAGTTGCGGCTCTCACAAACATCTTGCCAAACGCGTTTTCTACGGGTCGTGCTGAGGTATACCCCGTAGTTGAAGATCTCAAGGTAAGGAGCGTCTTAGAAGCTCGGAACTCCTGCTTAAAGAGAGTCATTAGAACCTCGACAACCAAGAGCCGATTGTCGCCGCGGACAGCGAGGCGGAGTTCTACATCGGGAAGACACCGCGAGACATCGAGATAGCGCTGTCTGCCCACCTGCGAGATTGGAGGCCTGATGCAGCCCGTCACCCTGTACAAGAGTTGCAGGAATACTTGAGAGGCAGAGCATCTCTTCGGTTGGCTCATGTCCAAGCTTGGTTCGATGCGAACACGTCACGCTTCCCCACTGACAACGCCGACATCCGTGGCCTCCGGCGCCAGTTCGACGATGCATCCGCCGCACTCCAGACTAACATTCAACTTTGCCTCGCGGAATGTGCCGAGTGTCGGTTGCGTTGCGTCTTGCCCAGGTCCCACGATTTCACGTCCCGTCACGACTGCAGAACGGATCACTACTGTCAAGCACCTTGTGAATATGTCAACGAGCATTCGGAACCCCAGCGTTGTGGACTACCGTGAGCTCTTCCTAGCCTCTACCCTAACGCCCAAGCTGATCAAGGACTGACCTGGAATTAGGGCTGGACACGAAGGTCGTCACGTGTGAGTTCCGTTAATTGGTTCATGAGCCGCCGGCTTATCATACCCCCACGCTATTAGATGCGAAGGGGCTGCGCACTTGTGCGGTGAACTCTGCGCGCTTGACTCCAAGAAGGGCTGTCAGCGCCTGTGTACAAAACCCATTGACCACGAGGACGATGAACACCTTTGCTCAGCTCGAGCGCACCAGTGCGGGCGGGTGAGATACATCGCGCCCGATACGTGTTGTTATACTTATTTATTTATTTTGCCTCAGCCGTGCGATCTCCAAGGCGTCGCCACACCGGACGGTCAGGTTTATAATTGTACCAGTTTATGCACTCTTCCTTAGTCAGTCGAGTGTCAGCTCCTCTGGTCCTTGAAGATAACATAAATCCCTTTGATAGCGACGTGGCCCATGAAGAACATAGCTGCGAGAACCGGATGTCTTGTCCCATCAAGTGCGAACTCTGTCGACACTACTGCACGCTTGGGGATCATTTCCACGGCCTCGCAGACGGCGCATTCCATCTCTGCGGGTGGGCACCATGCATCCCTCTGTTAGAGTTAAGGAGACCGGCTAATCCGCTATATCAGGCAAGGGCACGACTGTCGCCACGAGTGCGAACTCCAAGGAATCTGCGAAGTGAATACCACGCCGCAGTCCGTTGAGTCCCTCTTTACAGGTCGACACGATTCATTCCAGTATACGAAAGTGCGTCGCTTTTCTCAGGACGTAGCTCGGGATACTCAAATTACGCAAACTATAGTACACCCAGGTTGCCCGGCGGTTGTCGTGCGCAGTGCGGATCGCCGCGGGAGAGCGTCGTCACGCTGGACTTCATGTCCACAGCACCGAAGCAGACCCCTTCCATTACTGCGAGCAGAAGTGTATAAACTGTGGATACTTCTGTCACCTACCTCTGGGTATGGCGCCTTCCCTTGGCATCATACGTTTATCTGACCTCGAGCTATCATAGGACATCCTCAAGCGGAACATGACACCGCACATGGTTCCATGGAATATACAGCTTGGGCGATCGAAGGCGCCGCCGATGTGACCATCGAAGTTCAAGGCCGCAAATTCGGGGCTCAAGACAACGGTGCTCCACAGCTCTGCTCTGCCGTGTGCCGGAATCTCGGTCGTCACGCACACATCGATTATTGCCGTAATGGAAAGGAGCGATGCCAAGAACCTGAATCGGAACACATCAATGAGCGTATGTTGCCAAACGCAGATCGGGCGAAAGACTGGGTGTCGCATAGGATCTTTTGGGCTCGTAGCGGTCAGTTCTATTTTGTGTGAATAATGTTGAATTCCGACTTACCCAGTACTTCTCTGCAGGTTTCAGAGGTAAGCTTTCCAAAGGGAACCCCCAATTAGGCATTGACATCTGTTCCAGATCCATACTCAAACGTAGAACAAGGGGAGTTTTCTCTATGCGATGTGCAATGCGCTGGTACGTACTCCGGCCGTCTGTGAAGCTGTCTACCAAGGCTGACGTTTGTACAGGCGAAGAGCACAATGCAACGGCCAATCTCCCCGCCCGTCCCAGCTATTGCACATTGCCCATTTTCCACCCCCCGCAACCGACAAATTGGCAAGTGGCTGGCGACGCCTCCTATATTTCGGCGGATGGCCACTCGTTCGCATGCCCAAATCCCAATAACCTTCGACAGGCCTATCATGTCCTATTCGTCCTCGACAAGTAAGTACTGATGCGTGGCCGCCAATGTGTTATCCCCGCTATATCTCAAACACCCTTCCTAGATCCGGCTCTATGACATATTCCGACCGAGTTCCCCTTCCGAATCAACCGGTCACTCAACTCATCACGACAAACAACAACAATCGCTTCGGTGCTGTTCTATCGTCCTTGTATGGATTCTGGATTTCTAGAGGGTCTGGTGCCACCGGCGGAAGGAGGGATGCGTACTCCGTAATCACATTCGACTCGTATTCCCAAGTGAGCAATCTTCTCTATCCGCATATCAAAACTAGAATTTTTTACCTTCCAGGTACAAATTGAAAACGATTTTGATGGTGATGCTGAACAACTCTTGCAACACATAGTAGGAATCTCGGCTGGAGGCGGAACGAACTTCGATGGAGCATTGCAGACGGTACAGGCCGTTATGGAGAACAACTGGTCAACGGATAGGTAAGGATCACAAACCACTCGCGAGACCTCCATGCTTAACACTTGTCCAGGTCCCCTGTAGTCATCTTCCTGTCCGACGGCGAATGCGGGGTTCGCGATGACATCATCTACGACCTCTGCAATCGAGCTGTCGCTCTAGGGTAGGCCTACTTTTCGTTCCACTTGTGCGACTCGATAATAACATAAATTGGACAGGAAACCACTGTCCTTACACTCTGTAGCCTTTGGAACGGATTCGGCCTCCCTTCGTCGAATGGTGTCATTGGCTGACCAGGTTGCCCAAGCTGCCCCTCGCGATCCTCTTTCCCCGCTAGTTCCCTGTGACTACACGGACGCCATGGATACGGTACGTAGAAAGCATATCATCCTGGGGATCGTATACGTATTGACGGAAATGTTGTGGATAGATTCGTCTCGCGGAAACATTCCTCCAGATTGCCGACTCGTTGAAGAAACCACGGGCGTCTTTGATCTCGGTGTAATACTGTATACATGTCTCACACATCCTCGATAGCGATTCGAAATCCAATCTTGTTCATTCTGTAGACCCGTGAGGTTGGCTAGCGCGTTTCATGCACGACTGGCGCCAAACCAGCGCAGGTAAATCAGCGAGCGTAGAATTTTGAGAAACATAGCCAGGCATCGATGGCACACCGTTGAGTTGAATTCTATCAACTTTCCCGGCCCGGGAAGGTTGGCGGTAGCGGTTGTCACCGGGTTCACAATACAGAACGGTCTGGACAACCTCGAGATTGGCTGCACGCATGAGGATACCCGATACACGGGAACGAGTGCATCGTGAAGTGCCATCAAACGCCACGGTGGTTCCAACTTCCGGCAAGGACATCGACGTTCGACTTCCTAATGTCGGTACTTCTGAAATGATCCATCATTTGAGTCACACTCTGATTACTATCACAATCACTTCGCGCAGTGTTGTGGGGCTCGTTCCGTGTAGAAAAGTTTGTGGATGGGTGTGGAACACGGGTTCTGGGGCGTGGCCTTCTTACGAGGCTTGCGTTCCGCCACAACACGTTGATGGAAGCTTCCTTATCGCCCATAAAGTTTTCAAGAGGTCCCAAGTCGACCATAAACGGCACAATCTTGTGGACGAAAGCGAAATCGATCAGTCATAGGTTCAAACTCCGACTCGGCGATATCCCTTTTCAACCATGTCCTCGTCCTGCCTCATTGCACGACGATGTGATGTTAAATACGAACGCGGCAAATATGATTTTTCTCTCAACGGTCTTGCCTTCACAAGGTACGTCCTCTCTCATGGCCCCTTTCACCCGCAACTATATCGCTGACAACGCGGACACTAGGAATAGTTGGACATGACCTACGAAAGCGCGGATCCTCCAAGTCCTACCGTATCGTACGTTGATGATGCCGACGATAGACAATCCAGCATGGGAATGGGATATGGCCCACTCTCTGGCTTTTTGTTCCCGTCCCCCGTCTTTCCCGATTCCTACACTCCCAGCCCGAACTACAACTCGGGTTACGGTAGCGCTAGTACCAATCACGTATACCAGTCATATCTACCTCCCCAGCCTTACGGCGAAAGCCCATATCCCTCTACTGCCCCGCCTCCAGTACCCCTCGGGCCGCCGCCCGCACCTCGAAAATCTGCACCAGCTGCAACCAACGTCAAGGATTTTGACCTACTTCCCCAGATCAAAGGATTGTATCGCCTCTTGGACCTCTACAGCGAGAACGCAACCGGTGGCTTGGGTTCGTGGTATTCCTTCTCTCTGCCCATGCTCATAATGCTGCCATAGTGGACAAGATAATCATCTCTCAAGAGTCCTTGAAGAACTTCCTCGACACTGTCCGTCCGGGCTCATACAAGTCAGTTACAAAGATCGACTTTCACGCCCTCGACCTTCTCTCCATCAATGCAGTCGGGATCTATGGTAGCAAGAGAGAAATTGTTCGGTTCCTCCGGGATGCAGGGGCCATAGACGGTGATGTGTGAGTCTGTTAGGTCCATGATTTGCTTGCAGACAAGTTCATTGCGACCGGATCACTTAGGGAACGGCGTCTCCTCGCACCCCACGATACGACCAGCACCATCCAACCCCACCTGCGCTCCGGAATATACGCCCTCATCCCACCGAATAGCCAGCATACCGATGGCTCCTTTAATCCACATGCCGCGATCTACATCATTTATTGGCCAGAGGAAACCACTTGGGACGACGATGCCATCGGAACGGTCCGCAAGAATCGAGTCACTTTCATGCGCTACCTTACTCGCCTTGCTGACCAAGTGCGTGCGCTTATATCACCGGAGCATTCGTCGGCACTCGCCTGGAAAGACATTGAGAGCGAGTCGGATTCGCCCGAATCGGACTCGGACGACTCGGACGATGATTTCCACGACCGATTTTTCAAGTTCGAGGTTGCCAAGACGAACGAGCAAGAGGAAGACGTGGCGATTCGCGAAGGATTCAAAGTAAGAGGACCTTATCGCGTGTTTGGGTTATACAGGCGTTGATTTCCATTCTTTCGTAGGTATCCCATCCCGCAATCAGCACGAATTCCGCCACCTTGTCTCTTTCCGACAGCACATCCAGGTCACCCTCCCTCGGCCCAATCCTTTTATACGGTGAAACACGACAGGCGTTTGCGGATAGAAAATACATTCCGGCGCAGACACACCAGGAAACCATAGATCTAAGATACTCTTTGCATCACCTTCGAGCAATCTTGTCGGTGATACCTTTACCGATTTTCTTTCCCCATCTGACTGGTGCATATTATTTAGGCGAAAGCACGGTACTATTTATCTCGCGGACACCGTAGATTACAAGGGCCTTGAAATTCTGCTGGAAGACGGTGCCCTGAGGGATCGTGTTCCCGAGTTGTATCGGAGGTACAACGATGCGGTGCGGAAGATGGAAAGTTCGCAAAGGACCCGAGCAACCGAAGAAATCGATCAAGCGTTGGCGGAAATTACAGCAAATCATACAAGATTGCGATCCAGCGTCCGCGAATACATCACGGCCAAGGTAGCTGAGATTTTCCCGTGAGTATCGTAACTGGACGTATGTCGGAAAATGGTTTTATTGACCGTTGTGTTGTGCAGGATACTAGATTTTGATGACGATGCAACCGACCTCGCTTCTGAAGAATCGCTTGATGCAGGGGGTCAGGGTAAGCGTTTAGAACAGCGCATTTACAGAAACGCTGAGCAGATTTCCCGGGCAGAGTACTTCCATACTCTTCGCGTCCTTTACCCCGCTGTTGACGAGGTTGCCAATAACGCATTAAACGACAAGTACAACTCTCTTAAGACCATCAAGGCGTCCCAGTACAAAACGATGAAAGAGCGTTTCTTTATTCTACAAAGCGTGTTGAAGAAGGGAGGGCAAATGTCCGAGTCCCAACGGAATGCAGCAATTGCGACACTCATATCTGGTTCCGACGCTACGTCTCACCTCCCTCGTACTACCGGTTGGGGATATTTCAACCCCACGACATACCTGACAACGCTCATGTCGAAGTTGAGCTCTTCCTCCAACCACGACAGTGGTGTATGGCATCGTACAAGACACGATGAGGAGGATTCTGTTTTCGTCTCCCGCATCGCTTATATGACCTACCAAGACCAAGCTTATGAACCATTTGCGAAGGAAGTTTGTAACGTTGCTCGCGCCTCGTTGCAGGAGACCATCACGTCTGTCACGGACTCGATGGTGAGGAAGATAGAGAGTGTTCAAGACAGGGCTATCAGAGAGGAAAGTCGGCGTCTGTCCTCTGCCCGTGCTTCGAAGGAGACAGAAGCCTTGCGAGTCGAATATCGTCGTTTATTCCAGGAGGCGCTCATTACCAACTCTGCACAGTACGTATCTAGCGACGTGTGTTGTCGGTTTCTGTCTGCTGACCATGGCAATCTTTCCGTTAGGCCACCTCTTGTGATATCATCGGTGACGAAGTCGAGTTTGTGCCATTCCTTTCATTCCAAGGCGTTGGACACTGACAACGACGACAGATCCGTATTCCCAATATGCCGAAGTCCAGGGGTACTATCAATACCAGACGGAAGCCAAGGTTCAATACCGACTCTGGGCTCTCGAAACTCCAGAATACGACATGTTGAGATTAAGAGAAGACCAAAAACATCAACCGAAACCGCGAATCTTGAGCCAACCCGTGTCTACTTGCTCCCTTCCGTTGGCATGGAGCCTCCGGTACGATACCTACCCTTACTTTTCGACATGAACTAATCGTATGTAAAGCCACATACAGGTCTTTAACAATCGTTCAAAGAAGCACGTACTCCTTGTGATCGACTTACCCGACTCCGTCGGTATCTGGTTGTTTCCTCTTCTTGATGGCCCTTCGTTCGACAAGCCGACCAAGAGCATTCCCAATATGAAGAATCGTCGTTATACTCTCGCTTGTGACGAACAGCGGAGACTATTAGCAATCGTTATCTCCGATCCCGTACGTCTCTGGATACTCCCCTCTCTGACAGTCGTTCATACCGTTAAAATAGGACAAATGCATCTGTCAACTTTTCGCGATTGACGAATCGTTTACCAACATCCAGAGCCGAGGGTCTCCCTTCAACCTCCTTCCCTGGTACCAGGACGGTATCCCGAAAATCGCCGCCACCGCTTTTTTCGCCGGTACCGAAGAATTGTGCCTTCTCGAGGAGAATGGTCGCGTCAGGGTGTTTTCATTCCTCGCGCAGAGTTTCAAGTATGTTCTCCTCTATCAAACGCGTAGTGGGAATTGGCTCAACCCTATTTTAGGCCGGGGACGATACGACTCAATCCAGTTGTCTGCCACCTTCAAGCTTCTCCCGATGGGACTGCACTCATCGCGATCGAACAAGACCAACATGGCCGGAAGTTACGCGTTTTCCATTTGGCTTCTTTTGGCCACAAGGACGCCGGAATCACGACCGCCTTACCAGAAGAATTCAATCACGCGACCTCTTTTACCCTTACATCCATCGGAGACCGTCGCAACGTCTTCCTCCTGGCTCTCTCGCCATCGTTACAATGCGTTCACTCCGTCGCCCTCGATATCAGCCGCAAAGAGACTGAGTATCAGTTCCGTGCCAAGGCGGAGAGGGCTCAATCAGCAGTAGCAGTGCCTACGGTCCATAACGCCCTGATGGACTGTTTCTCGGAAGTTTGGAGTCGCTACCCTGTCGTCGCTGCAATCCAAAGGTATTTGCTACCTCCACCTACACATTGTCCATCTTCGCTGACAACGGATGTCACAGGGAAACCTTTGCGGGCAGTAGACGGCTTCCTTCATCCATCACCTTCGTCTCCGAAGATCCCGATCGGCCCTTTGAACCGTATTTCAAACAAATGGTCCGCGATTTCGAACAGCTCGCCAAGAAGCCTACGGAAAAACGCCTCGATAGGATCGTCATTGAAGCCGCACGATTCGAGGAGCTGGAATGGGAAGCCCCGGTATCGTCGACATATAGGGCCGGCGAATGGCTTGCCGAATTGCTCTGCCTGATTCCGATCCACATTGCACTCGCCCGTGAGAACCGGTTTGTTCCTTTGAAAGATGGTATCCTGGATCCTGCGCTTGAGCGACAACTTCTCGGCGCCGAAGTTGCAAATATTATCGATGCGATCACCGTTGGGTGGTATGAATCCATCTTTAGCTCCTACATGGCGACTAAGCCGGTCAAAGTCGTTTCGTCGATGGGTGCGTCGCCACTTTCCTTTTCGGGGGTGCTCCATACTGACTGTCGTATCCGGGATCGCCAGGGGAGCAAAGTGTTGGTGGGTCGCCGAGAATAAACTTACGACAGCAGAGCTGACCAGTTTTGACCTAGGTAAATCATACAGTCTGAACCACCTTGTCGATTCCTCATTCGCTGGTTCCGCAGTACGCACCACTGAGGTGAGTGTGTGGATCGACCGTCGCGTCGTCCGTTTACTCATTGCTGCGCGAAGGGTGTTTGGTTGTCCGTGTGTCCGACGAGGGACGTCCTGGTCGTTGCGTTGGATTTCGAAGGTATGAGCCACTCAAATTGGTTAAGAGTTGGCGCTTACAATTACTGCGTAGGTGTACATTCTATCGAGAGGACTGCGCAAGAGGATATGCTGCTCGTACTCTTCAACACCGCCCTCTCGAATCTGGTACTTTTCCGGAATAACTTTGCCCTAAGTCGCGATGTCGCAAACATGTTTACGGTGTGTAATTCGTCACACTCGAGGTCGGCTTGGCTCACACAATATCGACAGAGCTTCCAAGCGTCCACCCACCTCTTTGATCCGGCATCGAATCCAAAGCTTTTCAAGGGTCTGCTTGCTATTGTAATTAAGGTACGCTCATCACTCTGTGTCCTCAGCTAGGCTTTGACGTACCTACTGCTAGGATGTGGTCGACAGCGACAAGAAAGAGATTGTCAAAGAGTACGCATTGCCCATTCGATTGCTCAACCCTGCGTAGTCACGTGTTATCCCCCCATCGTCAGATTTTCTTCCAAGTTCAGCCAAATTGTCTCTACCGAGCAAGCCGATAACTTCATCACCGTGCTCCACGATTCTCAATTGACCGTCATCCCATGGAACGTCATCCAATCTCGCGAGTTCTATACCTTGTTTTCCAAGCTGAGCAAACATCTCTTCAAGCAAAAGACCACCCACGCGACTGCCGGCGAGTTCCTAATCACCTTGAAAACCTTGATGGCAAAGCTCAAGGTCAGGCGAGCTTCATTTTCAACGTCTATCACACCACTGACGATATCTGTAGGCTCAGGACTGGGGCTCTATCGATCGTGCGTTGGAAGACAACTTTATCGCGTGTTTGCTTGCTGATGTCTCCATGTTTGTTAGAAACCGTTATCAAGCACCGAGTCGCGGCTCTTACAGCCATTTTACCGAATGCTTTTGCTACTGGCCACGCCGAGATAGACCCTGCGGTAGAACCCCTCAAGGTATGTGTCACCATTATTTTCACAATCGCAATGCTCGTGCTCATAGCGCGTCACCAGAACCTGGATAACCAAGAACCGATTATGGTCATGGACAGCGAAGCAATCTGCTACGTTGGGAAGGAGCCGCAAGAGATTGACCGAGCACTGTCCGCCCACCTTCAGAACTGGAAACGAGACGCGGCTCGACACTCGGTAGAAGAGCTACAAGAGCATTTGAAGGAGATGGCTACTCTCCGCTTGGCTCACGTCAAAGTTTGGTTTGATGTGAATACAGCGCGGTTCCCAGCCGATAACGCCGATATACGCGGACTTCGCCGGTTGTTTGACGACACCTCCGCGGCACTACTCTCCAACATCCAGCTTTGCCTTACCGAATGCGCCCGATGTCGTCTGCGCTGCATGTTACCCAGGTCACATGACGTGTCAGTGGAGCGTCACAGCTGCCGGACATCTCATTATTGCCAAACACCTTGCGACTACGCAGATGAGCACCCAGATCCAGAGTATTGCGGATTACCGTGAGGTTTTTTCGTTTATACTACGCTACCATAACTGATGTGAAATGCGTATCGAAATAGGGCTGGTCACTCTGGCCGTCATATGTGAATATCTTTTTTTCTCCTTGACTGTAACGCGTCCGTTCACCTTCTCCCGTTACAGATGCGAAGCGGCCGCACATCTCTGCGGAGAGCCCTGTGCTCTCGACTCGAAGAAAGGCTGTCAGGGCCGTTGCACAAAGCCTAGCGATCACGAAGACGACGAGCACCTTTGTTCAGCCCGAGCACACCAATGCGGAATGGTGAAGTAATCCATACCTGACCTTGCACTACCTTACTGACTTGTCGCCGAAGCCATGCGATCTACAAGGTGTCGTCACGCCGAATGGCCAAACCTACAATTGTACCAGTTTGTGCACCCTCCCATAGTTTGTAACGTGTTACCACCCCTCGTCTTTACAGAGAACTAACAACCCCTCGATAGCGATATCGATCACGACCAACATAGTTGCGAGAACCGACTTTCCTGTCCGATCAAGTGTGAATTGTGTCAGCGTTACTGCACGCTTGGTGATCACTTCCACAGCCTTGCCGGCGATACGCTACACCTCTGCGGGTAAGTCATTTCTACCTCACTCCTAGGATCAGGGCGATTATTTGATATGCGACGCAGGCAAGAACATGACTGCAGTCAGGAATGCGAACTGCCGGGCATTTGCGAAGTGGTTCCCACACCGCAGTCCGTCGAGTCGCTCTACACTGGGAGGCACGATTCTTTCTCATATACCAAGGTATGTTCCTTCGCTCGGGATATTGTAACACGTTCACAAACGACACCCACAGTACACCCAAGTTGCCCGACGGTTGCGCTGCGCGGTGCGAATCGCCGCAGGGGAACGCAAGCACGCTGGGGCTCACGTCCATAGCACTGAAGCGGATCCGTTTCATTATTGCGAACAAAAGTGTATGAACTGCGGATACTTCTGTCATCTCCCGCGGGGTGTGTCTTCCCCTTTCCTTCGCATACGTCAACGGTCGGGTTTCTGACATGAGAATTGGCAGGTCACGCCCAGGCCGAACATGATACTGCACACGGGTCAATGGAACACACGTCGTGGGCAATCGAAGGGGCTGCGGACGTGACGATTGAAGTCCAAGGTCGCAAATTTGGTGCTCAGGACAACGGTGCCCCTCAGCTCTGTTCATCCGTCTGTCGGAATCTCGGGCGTCACGCACACATCGACTATTGCCGCAACGTGAAGGGACAGTGCCAGGAACCTGAGTCGGAGCACATCAAGGAAAGGATGTTGCCAAACCCGGATCGACCCAAGGATTGGGTATCGCACAAGGTGTTCTGGGCTCGCACCGGTAAGTTCCCCCTGGTCCAAAATCGGTATTCAAACTGACGTCGATGCGGTTTAGGTTTCAGAGGTATGGTCTCGACCTCCAATTCGAACCGAAATCTAACTTGAACTCTAGATCCGTACTCGAACGTTGAGCGAGATGAATTCGGGTTGTGCGATGTACAGTGCGCTGGTGCGTTACGTCGCTCCCTTGGAAGCTACCATACCAATTGGCTGATGTTTGTATAGGTAGCGAGCATAACGCGACAGCCAGTGCTCCCGCCCGTCCCAGCTACTGCACCCTAGACATCTTCCACCCACCACAGCCGACCAATTGGCAAGTGGCCGGCAACGATTCCTACGTCTCGGCGGACGGCCATTCCTTCAATTGCCCGAATCCTAACAACCTTCGCCAGGCATATCATGTCATATTCGTACTTGACAAGTGAGTATTTATGGAGAGGAAGCATACATCTGATATTCATAACTT
>WSTW01000394.1:0-18503 GCA_019632305.1 Tulasnella sp. 403 | reverse complement strand
ACCTGGCTCATCTCCTCGCGTTTCTTGAACATCGCTCGGGCAACCGGGACCGAATCCTTCAGTGATGGTGGGAGAGGCAATACATGGCTAGCTTGCAGCTCACGTCTTGAGAGCGTACATGCAGCCTCCAATGCGATGATCTTGTCCTGGTAGGACTCGGCACCGGTGAAGAATGAGATGGATTCGGGTTTGGGCCGCGTTGTGCGGGCAGGAATGAATTTCGGCTTGTCCGCCCTGTCGCCGAAGAAAGTAGCATGGGCAGGTCCTTCAGTTGAGTACGGTCGTCGCAAGAGGCATTGCAAGGCTCGTAGCCTGTTTGTCCTGGCCAGGCTCATAATTTGGGTGAAGTCGGATGGATGGTTTTGGGAGAACTGACACCAAACAGGAGCAAGCACTGAAACACCGCTCAGCCAATAGCAAACCGATGTAGTAGCAATAAGACCTTTTTGCTTTGCAGTGAGGGTATGGACGCGTACAGAAAAGGATACGTACGTAGTATAGAGCGACGAATAAAAGGAGGACGCGAGGGAGCGAAGTACCAGTAAGCAAACGCGATGAGGAGCAACACGAGAGGAGAGAAATTTTCAACTTGTTTCGAAAGCCAGAAAGAACCCAAGAACGGTATGTGTCCATAGAAGAAAGAAACGGGAAAATATAGGGCTATTTAAACATGATAACGGAGCGAAAAGGTTGTACAAGGTGAAGGAACGTGCGACAGGCAGAGGATAACCTTGCCAGGGACAAAGATATACGGAGGAACGAATTAGAAGGATCTGAACGAACGACGAAAGTACGAGAGACGAGCAACCATATAGACCAGGAAAGGAAGGATCGCATTTGAGAGTCAGTTTAGGGCGTCGCTATTGACACGTTGAATTCGGTCATAGAGGGGCGCTCTGCAGCGCTCCTGCCAAAGAAGACGACGAAGATGGCATCTTTGGCGTTGGGGCATGCAAATGGGGCGGAAATGCAGCGCTTTGGGTCTGAGGAGGGGTGTAAAACGCTTGTTGAGACTGTTCGTGATAGGTGTTATGATAACCAGGAGCGGTGTGGAAACCAAAGTCAACGCCAGCCTCTGAGAATCCGTAAGACTTTTGCTGTTGCTCCAAGTGAGTGGAGGTTTGAGGGTCGAGAGGGAGGTGAACCTGAGACCCCGCTTGAGAGGCGGGTTGCGAACCATAGAAGAACGTAGAGGCGTCGAATGCGGGTTCTTGTGTGAAGTTGGTCATGTAGATGGGTCCTCCAACGTCGGCGGATTCGTCGGCGGATTTGCTCGGCGTCGAGAGGCCGTTATCATCGAAGGATGAACTTGACGAAGGCATGCGGCTAAACCCATTCGTGTGAATTTCTGGGCTGCCACTTGCCTGACGACTGGTGGACGCGGAGCCAACACTGGATTCGGATATCCCGATTGAGAAGTTGTGTGACCCGAAGCCGCTTGAATATTCTCCAGCGATGGCGGTCAAGGGCTCGTTTTCGTTCTCCTCGACGGTCTGTGGGGGACCTTGGGTTGCCGACGTGTAGCTATTGTGGGGAACTTGGATGCTCATTGACAGTGGAGATTTGGCGAGGCCAATCCCGGACAATGACTTCCGGATGCCAAGGGGCCGATGGACGGAGGGAGTAACAACGTGACCTGGGACCTGGGCCGCGTTCTGCATGCCATCCGAGGTTACGTTGCCATTAACATGTAGCAGTGAGAGGTGTTCAGTGAGATGAGCGGGACTATACGTAAAGGTCCAGTAAGCACATGCGCCGGACAACTTTTTGAGGGAGCGTGCGTAGACTCACCACGATGCCCGCCTCAGATCGGGGTCGAATTTTGCAGGGAAATGAATGGGAGGAGAACCCATCCCTGGCAACCCAGCAACGGACCCGGATCCCACTCCATAGGAGATGGACGCACCCAAGCCGTACTCGTTGTTCGCATGCCCATACTGCGGATGAACTCCTCCAGAGAGACGGAACGCATTGAACAGAGGACCGTTTGCGAGGGGGCTAATGCCGGTAGAAGAGGTGGCTGTTGTCGCAGTCGTGCCGGTCGCGTCGCTTTCGACACTGAGTTCTGAGGTGAGGGAACCAAAGCGATGGGATTGAGCAAGAGCGCGTAGCCTCTCGTCGTCGTCATCGGCAACAACCGAGTTTTGGCTCGTCACGGAGGAATCGCCAAAGCGGAAGTCTTTGCTGGGAAGAGGACCAGCGTTGGGAACATCGGCGTATTGACGAGGAGGGAAGGTATAAGGTTGGGAATCGTAAGGGCCCAAAGAAGCCGTCAAGCCACCAGACAAGTCGTCGGCGGATGAACGATGAGCACCCCATCCTGAGGGTATGGATGGGTTGGGGTTTGCCGGGACTCGGAATACTCCAATCCCAGGAGTCGACCCAGAGCGGTAACTGTGATTGGGGGAACCACGGGCAGGGAGTGGGTAAGGAGCGACACCCGTACGGGACGAGGACATGGACCGATAAACTCCGCCGTGACCGGTAGAATCCAGAAGGGGTTGGTGGAGATTAGCAGCAGAGGCCAAGAAATTCGGGCCATCGGCGACTGGAGAAGTGTCGAGGACTGTTGGGAGGGGAGCGGTAAGTTGAGATGGACGGAGATTGTCTTGGTGTGCGGGATGAAAGGCGGGAAGAGATTTTCGGCGGGATAGGACAGCAGATGGAGAGGTATTGAGGGAAGTGGGCGCAGTGGTGGATAACGCTGAGCGGGTGATATCTGAAAGGGAACGGGTGTTCTGAGGAGAAGACGTGGGGGGCTGGAAATTGGTCGAGTGCGCCGTCTGCGGTGGGGAGGGCAAACCCAGCGTCGGAGCAGAACCACGGCGCAAAGCGAGGGTTGAAGGAGGAGTTAGATGGGACGGAGGAGAATCAGAAGCAGCGGCAAAAGTATTTGCGTGCTTTGGGGAGGGGGTCGCGTTGATGCCCTTTTCTCCCTCTGAGCCTGAGGCATCGTTTGAATCTTTTCCCCCTGCAGCGACCTCGGCGCTCTCTTGTTCAGCCTTTGCTTTTGCTTTGAGAGCAAGGTTCTTGTCTTTGGCCCGCCTAACGCGACGAAATAGTTCAGCTCATCCGGTCGGTCTAGAAAGAAATCTGCAAAGAACACACCGATTTTGGAACCAAACTTGCACGTTACGAATTGGCATGTCGAGCTGGGCAGCAAGATTCTTCTTTACCGCGCTGGATGGTTTGTTGTTTTGCTGAAAAGCGGCCTCGAGGACGGTCAATTGGGCTCTTGAGGTTCGCTTCCGGTGTTTGACCTCATACGGATTAAAATACGCGGTGTTGTACTGGAGAAGATGTAGTTGTTGCTCGTTGTATGATGGGGGGAATGGGTGGCTTTGCTGGAAGATTAAAGGATTATTGGACATGGCGAGGAAAGAGGGACGGAAGGTGATGGGGATGAAGGGGATCGCGATGCCTCCTTTGCTTTGTATGTCGACGCTCAATTTTCAAACTCCGACAACATACCGAGCACGACCGCCTGAAACGACCCTCACAGCCTTTTCACCCAGAAACAGCACGAGCACCGCAGGTGGCGTTTGGATTCACCCTCGATGCTCACTCCAATCCAGTGCCAATTCCAGTTCCCCGTCGTCATCGCCCTCCTCAACCCCCTCCGTCTTATCCATCTCCTACCCCCGACTCCATATCGCTTCGCTCTACGCGAAGACAGGTTACTAGGTTCCATGCACAAGCACGACCTAGACCTCTTTCAGATGGTGAGTCCGAACTCTCGATAGATGACCAAATACATGACAGATGATATTGTAAGTGAACTCAACGGCGTTGTCGTTATTTCAAGCTAGCTCGCTCGCTCTTGATACCTGGCTTTACGGATTGAAGGGTGGCACGCCCCCTTCCCCTGATCATGTTCCGGTATCCAGCTTGGTGCATCGACACACCACTACCGTCGGGAACGTCTCGCTCCCCATCTCATCCATCTTGTTCTTAGACGACGATACCGTCGGTCTGTGTAGCGAGTACAAGTGGCGGTGTGCCGGTCTCTCAAGGGAGGACACCGCAACCACCTTTAAAGCCGTGCTTCAAGTCGCGGCATACAGCCCCTGGTCTTACCACGGACATGGAAAAGCCGAACACCTGCATTTGGTAGTGTCGGTTTCTCCAGTTACTTGCCGAGTCGTCCATCCGCTCGAACCCCTCGGTAGCGGCTCTGGCTTCTGAAACCCAGCTTCGGTTATCTACAACTCGATCCTTCTACCCGCCACAGCGTACCAATGAACTATTTGGTTCACGCTTTGGTGCTCCTATCGGACGTGAGAACTCCTGCCATATCGCGAATCTGAAGACCATCTCTGCTCTGAAGAAGCGCTGATGGGTGGCAGTGCAGGCGACTTTCGCAGTCACTAGCCCGATCAGGTAAATTGCAGTGGAACGCGAGACAAGCTGCTTTTCGTGAATCATTCTGGACCCTGCGCCCAGTTGGCCATCATCCAAACGACGCCATATCCGTGCATCCGATCCACCATAAACAAACCACGCCAAAACACTGCGGTTGCATCGCGCACTCCTGAGGGCGCTGCTATCAACATCGTCGCCGCCAAGGGCATCCTTCGGCCGGAGCGCCATCACGGTCTATCGATCAGCTCTGGCCTAGCATCTGCCCAACAATCTGCACCACCGTCTCCCACAGATCCTTTGCAGCTTGCACATCTTGAGCCTCTGCACTTGGCACGCCGATTTCCCCCAAACGGCACGAGATAAGCCTCACCGTATTGACCCTTCCTATCCCTCATCCTCGAAACCGTCGCAGCGAAGAGTGAGTATACGCTCCCTTTACAGCCGCCAGACTGATAAACTTCATGATTGGAACAATCAAGATACTGAGGGAATTGATCTGTATGATCCAATCCCTCCCTCTGTTTGGATAGCTCAAAGCAAGTCCATTTCAGACTGGTTTCATTCGCATCTTCATCGAGCTGATGATCTCACCTGTTCCGACGGACACCGGGGTGTAAACTCTCCGAGATACCTGGCACACGTTCAGCATCAATTCGACGGCTCCTTCGCGAACATGACGCTGGCCAGCTTGCAGCTTCCCGAAAAGAGGGTTTGAGATCGGTCACGCATCACCGCCCTCGGAACACGAACCATGATATGTCGACGGAAACCAGCTGATGTCCGATTCCAATTGCCACGTTTCCGATCGACTTTCTTAGCACTCGCGTGGGGATCAAGGATAAGCGTGCTGATGATCGAAACGGCAGGCGCCTGACCTTTTACGACTCGCACACCCGCACCGGGGCTCAAAGCCGTCTGCTTCAGAAGCGGCAACAGATTGATGTAAGGTGGTTTCGACCACCCGAAAGCTACGTCAGTTTACAACATGACGAACTTCGGTATGGGTCTTACTTCGTGGCCATTAGCGTACCGACCTCCACACTGTTGGCCTGCACAGGCTTGGACATGTCAGAGGTCGGCAATCTTTACGCAAAGGCGTCAAAACGTCTGCCAAGCCGCTCGCAACACGACGTACAGACCCGCGTTATCCACGCCCAAACGTCAGCATACCCGAACTGCAAATGAGAAAGTAAAACGAACCCACAATATCCAACTTCAGCCAAACTACATCCAAAACACCCTCCGTTTCTAGCCCTCGCATGCACCTATTTTTACCATTTTTTGGCTCTTGGCAGGGCAGTCGCGACTCTGAGACGAGACACCTGCCTTTGCGCCATGTCTAGCCAGCCCCTTGACTAGCCAGCTTCTTGACGGTATGATACCCCATACCAGAATTCCTTCCCGAAACCAAGGCCACCTCACCCATCACGTCCTACATGTCGGTCTCTGAGCTGGATTTGCGCACTGTGATGCGAGCGAGTTGTGCAAGAGAACAGTTACGAGAAAACCTTGGCATGCATGGCCGTGTGTCTGAAACATATACGTATGCACTCGTAATCTTTGTCAGTGGGCATTGCTAAATGCCGTTCAAGGCGCTATGCCGGGAGTACGCGTCTTTATCAGATAACGTACCTCGGGGGAGCTGGCGACAGTGCGTCGGCAGAACGGAACCACCGGTATAACACCCTGCAGTCTACAACATCGCATTCGGGCCCATGTATCGAGTAAAGTATCATATATTCGTATGCACAAAATGGCATGCATGTACTACGGTAAAAAAAAAAATCCACATAAACGGCAAGCCGCTATTCACAAAGGAGTGGTGGTAAGAGAACGAATGTACGCGTCAGGAAGGTATACCTAAAGAAATTGTAGTAACGTCAAAGGGCATAAACAAGAAAACGTAAAGGTAGAGTAATCACATGGACAGAAGGGACAGGTAGGCCAGCTTATAGACAAGTTTCGGCGGCGCGTTAAAAACTACAATGTGAACAATGTGAAAGCCAAGTAGGAGAGCACGACAAAAGTGGGGTAGTAACAACATCGACTGGGGGAAAACGGATGCGAGTTGCAAATCTTGGGTGAACGAACCGGGCGCAAGGTAGCGAAATGGGGAGAACCTAAAGCCCAAGAGGAAAAGAAAAGGGTTATATGTGGTCTGTACGACGTGCAACAGAATGAAGCTGTACCTATGAAAGCCCAAATCCAAGAAGCAGGACTGCAAGAAAATGTTTTGAAGATCGAAGGAGGACGACGAACGTACTACATGTCGGTGTCCATAGCATCTCCAGGATGCGTGAGTTTCGCAGGTGCAAGTGGCGCAGGTCTTATTGACGCAACGACCTCCGCGCCTAGCACCTCGACGAGGAAAGTAGACGGCTCAGTAGCAAATGCGCTGGCACGGAACATCTTCCCACTGCTGTCGCGTATTCCAAGCCGATTCCGTTTCATCAACTCCCGAGTGCGAACGATCGCATCGAGAGAGTTGATTTGGTTGACATCAGGCCGCGCAGTGTGGTCGGAGCGCATCATATCCTTGATGAACCCCACAATGATATCCGAAAGACCTGTGAGGCAAACTTCCAAAAAGTCGTCATGGCGAAGACGGTGCCAAGGTTCGCCGCTGTTGGGGCAACCATATTAAGATACGCGCTAAAGCGACTACGGAGGTCACTCACTTGGAAGGTACAACAATGTTTCCCGCAGACTCCAGCATTATCATACCAAAGCTGAATACGTCTGCCGCAGGTCCATATTGACCCACAAGGATCTCTGCAGCGAGATATTCACGGTCACCTTCGCGCTCAAAGCCACCCCCTGCATTCGATGTTCCGGCATCTGGTCTTGGCCAACGAGTGGCCATCCCAAAGTCTCCGATGCGAAGCCGACCCTCAGCGGTAACGAATATATTCGCGGGTTTAAGGTCCAGGTGGAGAACGCCAGAGTGGTGAATGTGATGTAGCCCCTATGGACGGCGCACGTCAGTCACCATTACCAGACAGGATAGAGGTTCAGAGCTACTCACATTGGCAATCTCGGATGCAATCTTCCACAGCCTTGCCTCGTCTAAACGATCATAGATCCGTCCGTACTCGAGAAGGAAATCGCTCAGACTACCAAGTTCGCAAAGCTCCGTCTGTATGAAGAGCATGCGGTCTTGCTCCCAGGCATCGACATAGTGCAGAACATTATCGTGTCCTTGAGTCAGTCGGCGGGTGGACGGGGTTGATTCGCAAGGTCCATGAGACATCGTGAGGTGACGAAGAACCTCGACCTCCTCCAAAAGTCGCGCACTGTCGAACGCATTATAGTTAGTCTTTATTATGTTAGGCAGAGATGCAGAGCTCACCGATGGCGTTCCCCTTCATAAGGCTTACTCCGCTTCACCGCAAAGACCTTGTCCGTCATACCTTTCTTCTCAATCACTCTGAACACTTGTCCGAATGTTCCCTTCCCCAGGACTCCAGGTCCATCAAGAGGACGAGCAAAATCCCTTTCAAACCTTCCAGACCGTTCCATCACCACATCGTCCAGATCGTTCTCTGGCGTAAAGGCAAGGCGAGAAAAGGATCGAGGCCGCCTGACGCCCTCCGAGACCCCTAACCACCCTGTGCTCTTCCTAGATGACCTGGATTCTGTCCCACTGGCATACCCAAACAAAGCAGGCGCCCTCGCTTTCGAGGAAGCTGGGGCTGGGGTACCCCATCCGTAAGCACCGAGAGGTCGCATGGGATGCGACTCGCGCCGTAGCGAAGGACGAGCAGGTGTTCCACTCGTAGTTAGAGAAGGACGGCTACTGATGAACGATTTCACCGGTCCCGGAGTGGGGGGTGCCACCTTTGGCAAGACAAAGGGGCTACCAGTTGCAAGTTCTGTCGCATAAGAGTCTGCAGCTGGGCCAGCCATATCTGCCTGGGTAGCGGAGCGGAGTGATGGACGCTTATTCAAAGGTGTCGGAGGCGGCCCCATATTGCTATGCTTGGACATCGGCGAAGGCTGTCCAGTGTCTGCCGTCTTCTCGCCCAGCGAAGAGACGGATTCATTACTAGGTTGCAGGACCAGAGGAGGTGCCTTCCACGTTGATGGAACTAGAGAGAATTCAGTCAAGGAAGCGGAAGGTAAACACCTGCCTCTACTAACCTGCTTCTTTCCGCGGAGTCAAACTCCCATCAGTGCCGATGTCACTGCTGCCACTGAAAGACAGGACCCCGCTGCTGACGCGGCGAAGAAACCCAGCACGCTGTTGCAGAGACATTGATCCTACGTTTTGGCTCGTCCCGTTCGACCCTTCCCCAGCTAGGGTGATTGCCAAAGCTGGGAGGGGCTGTCCCTCTGTGGCGGAAGCTCTCTCACCCGATCCAATAAACCCCGACGATTTCCGCCTCGCTGAGGCGTTCAGACGGGAGACGGAGGCAAAGGATGGCTTGGAAGGACTGGGATCGGATTCTGAATCTGGGCTCTGGTCAGACACGTCCTGAAGGCGTCCTGGCAAAGATTTCCTGGGCGCTAAGATGAGGAGTGAACACGCCATCCCAAGAAAGTACCTGAAAAATGCACTCACCTCCACAAATTGTGCCATAGCGTTCAGAAGGTCCCATCGTCCAACTTTTTCCAGTGGATTGCCATACCCTGGGTTTGGGCGGATGGCGCTTCATCGGTGTATCCGGCATTACGGGCTTCGCAGCTGCTTGATCAGCTCCATGCGCATTACGGGCCATATGGAAGAGTAGTTCGTCGGGATCTAACAATCCTTTATCTGCTTTGGCAGGCGGCGCGTTGCTGTCGGCTGCCCAGAAGTTCGACCACCCCGAAGGTGTACCAGAGTCCAAAGAAGGAGTAACGAGTTGGAAGGCCTGTTCATCGTCTTCGGTGACAACTAAAGGCGATACCTCTCCCGAGATAGGACGACCGTAGGACGAATTCGATCCAAAGGACACGTCACCAACTCCCCCATCACTCTCATCTGTACCCAGCGCAGAGCCCGTAACAGAGGGCTTGGGCTTGAATTTCCGCGCAATTCTAGGCCTTCTCGCCGAGCCTGGAGGAGGAAAAATGTCGTCAAACGAAAGGTTCGAATTTGTCGAGGTCGAGGTCGACAAGGACCCGTTTGAGTGAGGCGAAGACGGTCGTCGGACACGCAAGGATGACTCTTGAGATGTGTTGGCCGGGTGGAACGAGGATGGGGGGAGAGGTGGGAATGGATCTGGTGAGTGGAGCTGACGACTGGGAGTGGCGCTTTCGAATGATAGAGACGGAAAACGAGTGCTTTCACCAAACGGCGAAGATGGCGAGCCGAGCATTGGTGATTTGGGTACTCTCCGCCCTGTAAGGGGCACCGGAGTAGACATTACTCTGGAGGATGTGCCCGTCCTGCTGCTGGGGGGTGAGTCGCACCTCTCGATCGGGTTTGGGGGGCTACCGTTTTTTTGGTAACGCGGTGGAAGATACGACCCAGAGCTCCCTGTTCGTTTCCGCTCGTTGGCAGGCCGAGGAATGGTGAAAGCAGAAGGTGCAGTGTTTTCCTTCGGTGGGTCCCTTCGGATATCGTGCAAAGACAACCGAGTCATGGACTCCGCACCACTCGTGGTCCGCCATTCATCAATGTTATCAGGAGTACGAGGTATTGCCTTTGGAGTAGCGTTGAAGCACGGAGCGGGAATGGGTTTGGAGGGCGTCTTCACGGGAATGTTCGAGATCCGCCTGTTTGAGTTTCGACGACGAGCCGCGCTCAACTCGGAGAGACTGAGATTGGAAGCATGTTTTCGAGGAGCTGGTGTAGCCGGCATCTGAGTTGAAGCACCATTGTCGGCTCTATCCTCCTCATCGGCGGATGTTTCTGGTTCGTCCTCGGAGTGGTCCTCATCAGAATCATGCACTGGAGGTTGTCGTGGCGGATGAGGACTCGAGTGCACGAAAGAAGAGGTGAAGGAAGATCTTTTGAGAGTGTGTTGCAGAGAAGGGAACCTATGTACGCTATGAACATCGTGTGGAGTCGCTCGTTCCAGGTGGTGGAGCAAGTCGCGAGCCGGAGTAATGGCAAGAGAATGTCGAGCATGGACCGGACGTTTGCGCGGCGACGGAGTGCTGACCATGATGACACTGGCCGTGAGTTGGTGGTTTGTCGTGAGCGACGACAATCAAGAACGTTGACTGTGGGGGTGAGGGTGAGGGGCTTGCGGTGGGGGACGCAGCAGACAAAAGCGAGACGCGTCAATCATGTCAACAAAATCACATGACCTTGTTGACCACTGAACGCTTCCTTCCTGTTGCCACGCTACCCGCCCACTGAGATTTTTTATTTTTTATTTCGTTCTAAACACCTTTCAAGTAAGCGAGACTGAGATAGTCGACAGGAGTAGAATGCATAAAATTGACTGTTTCTAGATTGTTTACGTCGTACATTCTCGAATGTCCAGATTTCGAAGTATCCCCGGTCCTTCGATCACCACCTATCCCGGTATCATTTGCGAGGTTCAGGCACTGTCACCACTAGAGACAGTATATGCAGAAATGGAGACGCGATTGCGATCATCCTGCGACCCTTTCTGTTTCTGCCTCAACATGAGTGCCTTCTGGGTCTCAGAAACACATTGGCCTCCCAGTTGCAACGTTCACTCACCTTGGGCTTCCCGGCTGAAGATATATACCCGATAGCCATGCTATCCGTTGAGAACGCGCAATATAGCCGGACTACGGTCGTTCCTCTCAGATGCCTATTGTCTTTGAATGGACAAAACGCCTACTCTTGGGTGAAGTCCCTCCGCTCTGTTCAACGGACAAAACGATAGCTCCTGCGTTAGATCCTAGCTCTGGGCTGGAATTGCCACCGCCTACAAGAATAGCTCTCAGGGGCCATGTGCCGGTTTCAGTCAACCAACTCACCTCCGAACTCTTCTATCATGACTCTTTCGATTTCATCGTGAGCGTCTAATTCACTGTCATTCTCGGTGCATCTCTCAACGGCTTCAGCCAAACGACGGGCGAGGTTGGCACGAATTATCTGCTCCCCAGTCCCTAACCGTCAAGGACGTGGAGCAATTTCCCCGTTTAAAGGTCGTCCACCCACCTGATACACTCACCGCGACGCTTCTAGAGGCCCAGCAACCGGCACCATACACTGCTGCCTAAAGCTTCATGGCATCAACGAGCTGCACAGCATTGCGGAAGGAGCTTACCTCGCCCACTCGTCCCGGCATTTTCAACAGTATGCCCCCGCTACTCAAGAGGACAGTTCGGCGACTTGATTGACGAGACATGAGCCTTACTCGCCTTGAAACTCCCGCCGCGACACCGAGAGGAGACTCATGATCTCCTACGACGACCACAGCCCCAACGGTATCCTCCAGCACGTCATCCTCCAGCACGTCATCGTCTGTAGAGGGTGGCGGCTCCGCTTCCTCTGACTCTGCAGAGATACGAGCGGCAAAATCCATTATTCTCCGCCAATGCTCCCACTCGGACCTCGCACGACTGGATACTAGGCTCTCAGGATTGACCAGAGTGATACCAGTTTCTTCCCCGCTGCTGCCTTGGGCAAGTGCACGCGCACCTTCTGAGACGATGAGCCTATACTTTACCGTTCAATGGTCGCTGCATTATCGAGGTGCCGCATCACGACGCACATCGGTGGTACTCTGCCTATCGGGTTTCGCTGTCGAGATAGCTGCAAAACTTGAGCAGCCACGGCTATTGGGTTCTTTACTCCTGTGTCAAGCCGACTCCGTAAATAAGATTATGAACCGCCGGGGAATGGCGAGGGACTAACCAGTGACCGCACCGACAGCACCGAAACCACCTCCGGCGTTCATAATGGACGCATCACATTCCACCTCTCCGTTGAATGTAAGATTGGAACCGAAACCTACGTGGAGATGTTCAGATTTTCCTAACTGCGTTCCGTGAGTTGGCCGTACCTGCATTCAAGCAATCTTCATCTTCCATAACGCCAATAGCTTCCTGTACTGCGTTGGTGGCGACCTCATGCTTGGATGAATCTCCAACGTGGTTATCTTGGCATTTACTGAGGGCAGTACGGCACGCCCTAGTGAGTAAAGTGACGACACTATGATCAGATCAATGGATGCATAGGTGATTGGAAGTGACTCACTTCCTTAGACATTTCAGGACTTGTTTCTCTCTACTTGTGGAATGATGACCAGCTCCTCCGTGTACCGCTATTACAAACTACCACGCATTTGACAATGACAATGAGTCCATAACGGTAAGTCATTGTCGGAGTGTGACGGAGCGCATGACGGCGTACCATATGCTCCGAAAATGATGGTTCGGTACGGGAATACTTGTAAAACGGGTGACTCGGAAGGGGTGGGTGAAGGTACCAATCTGGGTACCACTTGTAGAAACTATACGCGCGCTCGATTCGCTTCAATGTCTCCCCATACCTTGCCTCTGCGTTTTCGACCCTACACACCACCCTTGCTCCGTATTCATAAAGAGAGGCAGGCACTACCATTACAGCTAGTACGAAACCTAGTGACAACGTGTATGTAGGCATCCGTAGGTATTACACCCAATAAAGTGTACCTGAGGTTACCCCTGAGAAGCCTAAACCTTCTGCCATGCACACACCGTCTTTATGAGTTGTTACCAAAATCCTAGAATACTGCAATCCGCATACTTCTGGACCTCAGCAACTTTACGTTCTACAGTACGCTGCCATGCCGCGGTTGGACCACCCGACCCCGAATCTCGAATGGTTGCAAAATAGGTGTCTTGAAACGGATCAGGTGAGAGAGATGGACGGCGATCTATCCGGATGACCTTGAGGGGTTGGAGATATGATATGGCATCCGAGATGGTGAAGGGCAGCTCAGACGTTGTAGGGAGAGTGATACGGATCATAGAATGCTTAGGCTGGAAATCACCGAGAGCCTGAAGAGCCGGGGGGCTTATCATTGGAAGAGGATCGTCTCGAGAGGTCGACAGGAGCAGGAAACGAGTCGCATTGTCTGGAACGATCTCGAGTCAGTCCCCTCTTCTGGTTTACACCTGGCGGGACTCACTTGATGCATCTTGAACATCGCCCTTCAAAACCGCCAAGTCGCTATATAGTTCTGTGCACATTCGAGAGCATATCGCCGCTGAGTGGCCTGACGCGTCATCAACAGCCAATTGAGCAGCTGCCGCAGTGGAGGGAGTTTTGATTAAGCAGGCGTTAGGTAGGTGTGCACGAAGGAACCCGCTACACTGGCCTAGTGCCTATTAGGTAGAAAGTCTCGCCGCTCATTGGGCCGTCAATGGAAAAAGAAAGGGCATTCACATGCCTGTTCGTGACTGGCGACGACCTCAATGTCTCCCCAACGCGTGCCTGGTCGAGTGACCAAACTGTGGCTGATAGGGAACTTATATTCTCCACGGATGTATATCGCAGTTCCTAGGGAAGGTGCACGTAGACAGTCGAGAGTCTCGATAACTGCACCGTGCAGCGAGTTTTCGATCGGGACTACCGCGAGATTCGACGATATTTCAATGAATCGGAAAACATCTACGGGAGACTAGCGTTAGGTTCCACTAGACTCGTTCCCGAAGCACCTACCCACATACCAGCTATGGTCGGTTGCGGCGTGTATGAAACCCTCGATTGGAAGAGGTCAAACGCAGCCTGTGTCAAGGGTACATAGTGTGACCCATCATCTGTGAGGGGTTTTGGATACCTGGTGGGTGTACGTTCCTTCTGGACCCAGGAACGCGAGTATGTGTGTAGGTGGAGATGTCATTGTGATTTTCAGAGTCACCTATCGCACGTGAGCCATTATGAAAGCTCCGATCTACCAACTTACCCAAGAGGGCAGTTTGGACTCAGGTACATCCCATGCCTATGTGGTGTTCGAGCGACACGTATTGTAACTTCTGCATAGCGTATCACTTGCCTCTTGACGTTTCGCCTCTGTTTCGGTCCAGAAACAATCATTGTTTCGCGCCATTTACCTGAATACAATACCGGTGTTAACCAGTTGCGCTATCGTAGGGCATATAAGGCCCGAGTTCCTGTCCAGATCGCGGTCACTCTTTGATGTGACCTGAACACCTTCTCAGGATTCATACACATATTTCCTACATAACATCTCTTCGTCTTATCTGAGACTGAAGGTTGGTCTCCGGTGTACGCCGGTGTTTCTGGCTCTCTAAGCTGAAGTAAGTCGAATTTGGTTAGACGCGTTGATCGCGGGGTCACGGGGTAAGAACAGATCCGTCACGTGCCCAAGTTTCTGTTTGGACTGTTTGTTGACCCAACCGCGACGACCGCTCCCCACGCAGCGTTCACCGGGAACCCATGGCGCCCCAAATCAAAATCCCCGACGAGATTCAAGTAGGTGTACATATTAACTCGTAGGGGACTTCACTCACGTTGTGCTGCCTCTAGTGTCTCACAATCGCTACATTCAACTCCCAACTATCAAACGTCCAAACGACCCTTAGTCTTCCAGAGACCGAAGACAACTGGGAGAAGATCTCGCTGGGAATTCAAACGTTTGTCGCTATTGCTCGTGGTGGAGCCTCAAAGTATGACCCGGAGTTCGTCAATGCCGTCAAAGCAAATTACAGGCCAATTGTCACCAGTGTTTGTCGTTTTCTTTTATGGAATGTCGATCCCTAACTAACCTCATTTATAGATGGCATCTGAAAGAACTCGTCTCTCCACGACAGCCTTGGAGTTTGTGTCCACCGTCGCGCCATTACTGGCTGTCCGCTTCGAACCACTCGTACCGCTATTCGTGCCCGCAGTCTTGAAGCTCCTGACTCGCCCGAACAAAGTTTTCATCACTCGGGCTCAGGCTGCTCTGTCAAAAATCATAGAGAACTGCCATTTGCCCACCATCGTCCCGTATCTTCGCGACGCGGTGAAGGATAAATCGCAATCGCTCCGATTAGGTGCCACAGAAGCTACGCTCCTCGTCATCGAACAGTTTGACCGGAGCTTGCTTGATGTCCGAGAGGCTGCCACAGCCATCACTACGCGGCTTCGAGGTAATGTCGAGGACATTGAAGCGATCATTAAGGACACGGCCCGCGATGCGAACCCAAATGTTCGGCAAACGAGCCGGAAAGTCTTTGAAAAATATAGAGAAATATGGCCTGAACGTGTAGACACGTGCGCACTTGCTCACCCCTGTTATCTATACTCTAACTGACCCATTCTTGAAGGTTCATTGCTCCACTCACTCCTACCATTCGCAAGTATCTAAACGTGAAACCTAACACGACTAAGCCTGCGCCGATCAAGCCGTTAGCAGCTCTCAAGCTCAAAGCCGCTATACAACAGCCTGCTGAACCGTCCCCGTCAATGCCTACGTTTACTCTTCCGGCAGGTCCTTCTAGACCTGTTAGGCCCACACCACAGACAGCACCTGTTCCATATCCTGAGGTATATCCTCCCCCACCACCCTCGCCTCCGGAATCACGGCTTAATCACCACGTAGAAGCACCAGAGGTGCCGACTGCCGGTCCATCAAACGTGGTCCATAGGCCTATCCATGCGAAGCCCAATAGTGCCCCCATTCTTGCGCGTAACCGTCCGTTTGTTCAGTCTGTGCCAGCAGATACTCAAGCTGTGCTGGGTGCGACGGAACTTGCCAAACCCGAGGAGCGGGTAGTTGCCAGACCAGCCGAGCGATCCCGTGGTGCAAAGGAGCCGGCATTACCTTCCTCGTCATCTGGCACAACTATTGCACCACCATCTCGACCTCCTTCGAGGGTACAGCATGTCGCGGCACCGCCCGAACATCGGGATATGGCATTGTCGTCGTCCGTCCCTCCTGAACCAGTCCATGTAGAGAGGGCCCCACCCGCGCGTCCAACTCGCGTTGTGAGCGGTCCTGCTGCACCCGAGGCTGCTCAAATAGGTTCAGCGAAGCCGGCATCTAGTGGAGGTCCCTTCCGAGTTCAGCGTGCGAGAATGGACTTGGGACCACCAGGAGGCCCGATGGGTCACCAAACCGTCACTGCTCGTGCTGTTTCTGTTAGGGATCCTCCTTCCAGGCCTCTCAAGCGCAAGGATCCACCTCCGCGTGATAATAAGGAGGAGAAGGCAGAGAACCCAGCAGACGAAACTGCACAATCGAAGGCCGCGGAGGCCGAAGTGAAGCCCGAGGAAACCAAAGCCAGCGCCCCCAGAACAGAAGATAGCCAGAAGGACTCGGTTCGCGCCGCACTGGCCAAGGCGAACGCACTGGCCAGTTCGTCTAGCTCTTCCAACAGCACGTCTCGCGCGACAGGCCCACCGGCAAAAATACTCAAAATAGATCCCATGGTTTCTCGACCCAATAGTGCTGCTTCGAATGCGCCATCCTCGAGTGCACCAACCACTCGGAAGCCAGCTGTGCTTCAGCGCCGTGCTGCTCCTCCACCTGGTCAGACCCAAGGGTTTGCCCCAACTCGGCGTCGTCCCGGACTGACAGAGCCCACCCTATCCCAACTGGCGAAGCAGAAGCCGACGAAAACATTTGTGGCTACCTCGAAGAAGGCTGAGGCTGCACAAGCGCCGACGAAGAAGTCTGCCTCTGCTCCTGTCGCCACAGCTAAAAAGACAGCGGCGGCAAAAGGTTCTGAGCCATCAGCTGGGAGCACCGTGACGGCTCGGTCTATGACTCCTGTCGAGGTTCCTAAAGAGGTGGAGGCTGCTGTCCAAGTACCTCTTCCGCCTATGACTCCTGATGAAACTCCACTTACCATCACAGAGGACGTTGAGCGACCTATCACGCCTACTACTCCGGAACCAGTCATTCCAGAAGAGGTAGTGGATCCGGATCCCCCTCGGATGGAAGAAGTGCACTCTGAAGTGTCACAGACGGTGGAGACGCCGGAGAAGCACATGCAACCTGACGATGAAGAGGATCTATCACTTGAAACCACTCCTCGTGCCGCCCCTCCGCCCCGTCCTATAAACAGCATTCCTCGGTTTTCTTTTCTCCCCGATCCCGAAGACACGACTGTCATAATGGCTGGTTCAACTGTCACTCCCCCGTCCTTCCGGAATCATCCTCGCTTCTCTTTCCTACCTGATTTCGACGACCCAAGCATCCTATTCCCAACTGCCCGAGGCATGTCCTCGCATGCTCCTGCTGCAGACTTGATGGACTTCGACATTTCGGTAGTCCTTTCACCTGAGCAGTTTGCGCCAATGACTGCTGTTCCGGTGGCGCCTATATTTACCGTGCACCGCGACTCACAGGACGATCCTGATCTATTGGCAACACCTCGGAACCCCCCGCCCGTCATCATGGCAAACAAACCGAAGGCTAAGGAGCTATTTACTTCTGACTCTGAAGGAGAGGGACGATTTGCGTTGAGTGAACGGGAGCTTAATATCTTGGCCTCTAATCCTTCTACTCCATAGGCGAATCCCTTATGATTTCCTGTTGTGCGTATGCCTTGCTCGTCATAGTAGGACATTTTGTCATTTTGTTGTTTTCAGCTTACTTATATTTGGGGTTATGAACACTTGTTTTCGTCAATCCACACTTTGCTATTCTCGAGCGCAACTGTTGCTTCAAGATAAAGGATACCGGCGTAAGACAATGTTACTGGGATAAGTTCAGAATAATTCAACGCGGCGTCGTCGTTCAGAAGCGACGGCGACGACTTTGCTGTGCATGTCGAGGATGTCGCCGCCCTTGTACGCCACCCAGTCACCGTGAAGTGCATTGGAATCGAGGCCGAATATCTTTTCCAGGTTTGTGCTTCCCATGGCGATTGCGTCTCCTTTGCTAATACGACCGCCAGCTTCCAAGGCGGCCTGTACGACAGTATAACACCCTTTAGTGGTTACCTGTGAGAAAACATTGGAACCATCCTTACCCAGGCAAGGTCGAATCTGGCGTTTCTCGCTTCCCAACCTTCCACAACCCCAAGACCGACAGTAACGTTGTGCGCAACCAGAGTCGATATCAGAGTTTCTCTGGACAGTGGTGGACCTGGGAGGATGCGTCTCGCGTCCCAGGACATTGGGAACGAGCGCACGCTTGTACCAGGGACGATTAGTGACCAAACAGACATTGGATGCCACCAGAGACTTACGGTGCGACGACGACGCCAACGTTGGCTGCTGCGATTTCTTTGGCGAGGATATGGGCCTCCATCCCGCCAAAGAAGGCGACTTTGAGGTTCGCTTGCGTCTTTTC
>WSTW01000392.1:0-11813 GCA_019632305.1 Tulasnella sp. 403 | reverse complement strand
TCAATCATGCAGAATATGATGGTGTCCTCGAGTCTGACGAGCACGCTGCGGATGCGGTCGAGACTGAGAGGGTTCTCGCTGGTGTTCATGAAGTTTTGTTGCATTGTGAAGAAAGAGCTAGTAGAGATGCTCTGCGTCAAGTTTTACACAAGGAACGAGGTGTGTTCGGGGGTTGAGGGAGGACGGGAATTAGGGACATGTCCGTCGACTCAGTCTGACTAAGCAGATTTCGGCCGAACACTACGTGGGAACGTACGGTTCGCTTTGGGATTTACCCGCTTCCCAGTGCGACACCTTTGACTCGCCTGTTATCGCGCGTGAATCTTCACGTCTTGTTTACTGGATGTTTAATTTCAGTCTGGGGGTATGAAACATGACGTCGAATCATGCCATGGCAATAGCCTCTTTTGGTCATCGTGCGCCCCGCTTGGCATGTCTCGCTTTTGTCAATATTTCTGAACCCTCAGCCAGTATATATGGCTGCTCCTCTTTTTTGGTTCAAAGAACTTGTTCCCGATCGTCAGCGGATTTGTTCGACGCTATAACAGCCGTGAGTTCTGCGAATCCTGTCACACGACACCTTAGGTCATTGGCGTTTCGAGAGCTGTCGCAACCGGGACGAGAGCCGCATGGGACTCCAAGCCCAACACCGGCTACCCGGTCTCGGTAAGATAGATGCATCGCGCCGTTCGTGACCTTGCGCTCCCGGTTACACTCGCGCACTTATATATGCCATATCCTCACCAGACGAGGTTCCACTCTATCCGCTAATAAATAACCCCCGAATCGTCTATTCTGTGGTTCCTCCATTTCTCGACTTCCTTTCTTTCGGCCTCCGATGCGCATTCAGCTCTTCACTTTGCTGTTGTCCGTCTTCTCGGTTCTGGCGCTACCAATACAACTAGCAGGGGATGGTCCGCGGGTGGCCCTGAATTCAGATGGTGTAGGACCAGGGGGGGAAGATGAAGAGCCTAAACTGTCGAGGTGGTGGCGTCGACTGACACCTCGTGCGACTTGGGGTACGTCTAGCAATTTTGCCTAAAGTTCAAAGCCAACAGACTTTCTTCAGATGCGGGTCCTCTTCTCTTCGGGTCGGCTGTTGGTGGTGCTGGGTTGTTTGCGGTTAAGAAGGTTTGGGAGGTTTACAAAGATCTGTAAGGAACCACACCTCCTTCTATTATTGTCGTCATGTTGCTGATATAACGAAACCTATTTGACAACAGCGAGTGGGAATACGAAATACAGTAAGTCAGCATAAGGATCCGGCCCTTGCATCCGACCTTACAGGTAAATTTCCAAACAGGAAATACCAAGAGGAACATGGCATCACACCTGAGAATGGCGGGCGGAACATCACAGCCGAGATACCCCTCATCCTCAAAGCCATATTCCGCAACATCAACTCACTACCCGCCTCGAACCAGATGCTCACAGCGGAATTCGGCAAGATCTACCCGAACTTTGTACCCCCAAACGCCCCTCCAAGAGTGATCATTCTGGATAGTTCGAATGAACAGGCCAAGCCTCCACCTCCTGATGCTTCTGCTGCCTCTACGGACGAGAAATCGCAGACCGATTCTAATACCCCCTCGAAACCTAACTCCAACCCCTCCACAACCATGAGCGCCGTTTCGTCGTCCACCTCTGCTTCCACAGCCCCCAACGTCACGTAGCCGAATGATTGGCAAGGCGGTGTCGTCCTGTCGTTCGACAACATGTTTGAATTCCCAAATCCTTCTCTCTAGATACCTCTTCAGAACTCAACCTATCCCTGGTCCCCTGTTCTTTGCCATCTTTCTGGCTCGCGAGTTCAACTCTCGCCTATGCTTCCATTCTCTTGGTTTGTTGATGATCTTCGGACACTTCTATACACGGTATGTTATACGGGTCGATTGTAATGACAGTTGGTGTTGCAGTTATAATCGTTGTTGGGAGATCAAGCTTCATGTACAAGTAGGTTATCGTATCTCGCGCGTGTATGCAATGATGCAATTGTAATGTCTATGATTGTCTCAGAACGCGTGCTGCTAGTCCAATGAAGTGACCCCGCTTGATGGACCATTAGTCACCAAGAGTTGCGTCGCCTAAGCAACAAATGGCGAAATCGCGCACGAATACTTACGCAGTGGCTGGCAAATGCGATGGGTCTATAGGTTATGCTTGCCGCCGGTCCATGGTTAGTCGTACGATCAATTCGCCTCCATTCACGATGGAGAACGGCTCAAATTCGGCTATGGAGAGGACTTCCTTACACCAGTCGATCCATGGCAATCCTGGACCCGGCTGTCGCTCGGATATACTAGAACGAACGTAGGGAGTGAATGGCAGCTGAATTAGGGATTCCGTTCTATCCATATAGGGTATTCACATGATAATACAGTCGTCCTTGCCGCCCTGTTTGGCTGCAGCTTCCTCTTCCGCTAGCTTAGCTTTCTCTGAAGGAGTCAATAACTACATGAGGTTGGGTCAGATGGTTGGGCTTTGGAAATGACGGACTGGCTACTCACGCCCTTCTTTGCTCGCTCCTTCAACGCCTTTCGTCGTGATTCCTCCTCCGCACGAGATCGTCTATGGTTTATGCAGTGCCGAATATGGATCGTGGAACAAAGGATTGTGCAACAACGAGGGGGCGTTTGATAGTGGGGCGTTGGGGAATAGTTGATACAGGTGTCGTTGGAGATGATGCAGTTGTGGTAGAAGGTGTTGAAGATATTGATACAGTTGGCGTTGTGGTAGCATGCACGAGTGGATTGTGTTGGTCAACTTTCTTGCTGTTCTCAGTCGAAACAATTGAATGAGGCTCCCACCGTTCGGTCTTGTTGAACGGATTCACCAGGTTCGGCGTTGACGCAGAAGGTTTCTTGGACGATGACGGTTCTTTCGAGGTACCTGGCGTCGCCGCGCCAGTGAACGAGACGCCCGCAGATCGCGCGGCAGTCGTGGAGGACTTGGCAGCGGTGTTCATGGTATTCACCGCCGCCATGGTAGATGCTGCGGCACGGGACATCGCAGCAAGGGCGGCATTCTTCTGCGCCGAGAATAAAGGGGATAGGCTGGGTGTAGAGGCCGTACGTAAGTTAGGGGTCGATGACGACGGTGATGGTGATGTCGAAGAGCTGCCGGTAAGGCATCGATGAGACTCTGGGAAGCGGTGTGCGACACAGAATTGTTGAGAGCATTTCTAAACATTGGGCGGTGGTCAACACCCGTTACATTAGCAGGTCCATGGAAATCTCACCGGACAGCGGATGGGCGCTACCAAGACCTTGTTGCATTTCGCCCGCGCACATCTTGGACTCTCCCCGCTGCTCGTCCCTTTAGATTTCATCCCCACGAGTCCACCACCGAGAACAACCTTGCATTTGGTGTCAAAGTGTTGCTCCATGGCGATATTAGGGTCCACCCCTGCGGCGAACGCCACTGGTTGGTGACAGAACGGGCATTCGGGAGCTATCCTGTCGTGCTTTGAGGCATCAAACTTTGGGCAATCGTGCGTCTGTGGTTTGAAATGATCAGAACAAAAATGCTTCGCACAATGTTGACACTTGATAGGTAAGAAGTCGACTAGGGAGCAAGCAGGGTGGGAGCAGGTCTTGCCTATCTCCAAGAGTTCGCTCGACGACGCCATGGGAAAGAATTGTGGGGGGGGGATGTAGGTGCTTTTGGGATAAAGGTGAGTTGTTCAGAGGCTGAATAAATAGCAGATGCTTACGCGTCGTCTTGTCAGGCTGTGGAAAGCTCTGGATGGCTCGCGTCAGTCTTCTTTGAAACCAGTGGTCACGTGGACTTGGAGGGGCCGACCCGCCATGTGCAATTCGATTGCGTACATAAGCTGACTCTTACGATTCCTGCAATCGTCAGCTACCATGATCACCTTGACCTTTGTAAGTGGAGAACGATCTCGTCCGATATATCGACTGATTGACCCAGTCATTCATTCCAGGTCCGTCACGGTGAAAGCACCGACAACCTCGTAAGCATTTAGAATTGCCCGAAGCGCCTCTCGCTCACTCCTCTCACGTCCTGCAGAAGTCGGCCTGGTCGGGTAGGCTAGGCTTGTTCTATTTAGCAATTCGAAATTCGCTCATTTGCACCACGGCATGCGTTTCCAGGCTGGAAAGATGCTCCACTTTCCAACCACGGTACGTCCACCGTTGGCCTCATGTAGAGTGCCTGACCTCAGCCCTGTCCGGCTCAATGTTTCTGCAGGGTTCCAAGTACGTCCCTCGATCCAAACGTTAGCGAGCCTAGCTCATGATTTGTCCGCTGCCCTCCAGCAAGCCAAAGCTTGTGGGGAATACTTCGCGAGCCTCCCGATCACGGCGATCTTTGCTTCACCCCTCAAACGTGCTCTTGTTACTGCCCAGAAGATTCAAGAACTACAGGAGTCACCTACACCCCCTCTTACCATTACCGAACTGATCCGCGAACAGCATTTCGGAGTGGCAGAAGGACATGGATGGTCTGGCCCAATCGCCTCCTCGAGCGAACCGGATGACCCCACCTCGAATGCCACAGGTCGATTCGGTGTGATTGACCCTCAAAGTGGGAAGAAGATTTATCCCGTTCAGCTGGGACGCACGGCAAGGTTTGAGGACGGAGAAAGTCTGGACGAGGTCGCAGCACGGACAGGTGAAGCCTTCGACAAGTTTGTGATGCCGTATGTTCGCGAAAGCGTTGGCAAGAAACTTGGCGAAGTAAACATTATGTTTGTGAGTCACGGCATCGCGGTCAGCGAAAGCATTGGAGCTATATTCGCCCGAGCCGCAAACGGTGCCGGTGCAGATGCCGGTACTTGGCGTGGTTTGAGGAACACGGCCTGGACGAGGTTAGTGATCAGTATGGTGGTACGTCGCTCGGCTCGTAGCGTGTCTCCGACGTTCATACTCTGGGCAGGGCGAAAAACTGGAGTACGATGCTGAGGCAATGAAGCCGAAGGCGGATACCAATGTCGGCAACGAGGCTCAAGACACAGGCGCCCAGATCGCCCAGGCTGTTGAAGATGCCAACCCCCCATTGTCACCCACCAGTGGGGAGGGAAAGGAAATAGTGGTAGAAGTGGTCGAAGTTAACCAGTCTTCCCATCTTGAAGGACTAGTACGTTGGTCCTCAAACAAATCCATTCTGACTCACGACATCTGATCTTCGCAAAGGTCCGACAGAAGGGAGGTATTGGAAGCATGGCGCACGATGAAAAACAGAGGGAGATCACCGAATTCTTCGGCGGGGGCGGTTCAAAGACCAAGACTAACCCAGAGACGCAGGATGGCATCATAGAAATAGCCGACAGTGACTAGTAGCTGTGAGGTGGTTACTAAAACCAATACATAGTGGCCCGAAGTAGAACTAATAGGTGCAACGTCTGCGTTGAACTCTCCCAACGATATGTCCAAAGTTACGGAGACGCACATGCTACGCTACCCTTACTTCTAGAGGTGAACAACGATACTATGAGACCTGAACAAAACTTTGGATAGAAGAGAAAAGACGTGCCTTCTTTGTCCTCCCTGCTACAACAGGACCTCCTCTCCCACGACCCCTCCCCCTCTTTCCCCTGGTATTTGAGCTCGTTGCGGCGGACGGCACATTAGTATTTGTAGTGGCCGAGGCACGTCTTCCTGACCTGGTGGCCGCCGCTACAGACGCAGCTATCCAAGAAAGAATTGCTTCAGCTCTTCGAACTGATGTTACATTTATGCCACGACCCACCTGGAGAGACAGCAGCTGCGACTTCCTCATCTCCAGTCGCCATTTCGACATCTTCGTTTTCAGTCGGCTTATCACCGGCAGCAGCGACCGACGATCCGGCTGCCTCGCTTCTAGGAGTTCGGACACTGCGGCTTCGCCTTCTCTTTCCCTTCCCGGTCGTACCTCCGGTTCCCGTAGCAGTGGAAGCTCCATCGCCCGTTGCACCACCGTCTTCTTCCTCCGTCAACTCTCCCTCGCTGTCGAATCCTCCAATATCCATAGCAGCACTCGTACTTGCAGGAGCAGGAGTGGCTTTGGAAGGTGACATCACCGACGTACTCGCAGAACCTTTTCGGTGATGCGTGAAATCGCCGCTGGAGCGACGAAGACCCTCGAGCACCGACCCTACATCCGAGTCCGCACGTTGGTGACCCCTTGGTTGTTCGCTTGCCCGAGCGACGATGAGAGGGTAGAATTGTTGGTGGGGAAGTTCGTATTCCTTCTCGAAACATTTGTGACTGTGGTAGTTTACGGTGGGCGGAGGAGCTGAGGACCGAAAACCGGTACGAAATGAAGAAGCGGAGAAGCAGTGGTTGTAGGAAATGTGGAAAATGAGTGTAGTGAACCATTTCATAGGTGATGCGGAAACGTGACAGCACACCTTCGGTTTCGTCCAACTCCTCCCCAGACAATTCCTGCAAGGTAACACAGGTTATGGTACATAAGCGGAGCCAATTTGATGGAACATTTGCATGTGTTTAATTTGGGTTCGGAATAAATACGTCGAGGTAGAAAAAACGAAGGGATGTTTTTAGCTCTTTTACGAAATTTGCCAAAAAAGGAAACTTACGAGATCCTCCAAAGCTTCCAAGTTGTATAGCGTAGCTAGTTTTTCCCATACTTCCTCTGGACCAACAATTCTGCCGGTCTCTTGTTTGATGCTGAGAAGGATGCCGAGCATGTGGAAGTGTTTGTGAATGCCAACAGGTCGGGCATGGGCAACACCCTTGAACAGAGCGATTTCGCCTTCCACGGTGTCGAGAAACGGTATGTACTGCACTTCGACGGCTGGTGAAGACGACTGAGTCATGGCTTAGACTCTAGGGCTTGGTAGAGGGCTCGAGGTGGAAAGGGCACGTCGTGTGATGATAACGAGAGCGGCCGTTCTGAGCGAAATCAAACTCGAACTCCCTTCGCCAAAAAGCTACTATAACCGTCGCCGTTGTGTGACGTGAACAGCACCTTGCAGACCTACGCGGCTTTGATCAAAGCGGCATGAAGGTTCTGTCGCGCGGGACACGAAGAATCTGCCACGAGGATAGCAAAATGACTCACGGAAGGGCATTTTAACGACGACCGTCACCATGAGTGAAATTCCCCGGTCTTTGAATCCCGCTTCAAAGGAGGCGGTTTACTCCGCACTTATTACACTGGTGGATAGTATCAACAAGGTCAATGGGACAGATGTATCGATGTACGTCCCATCGCTCCCATCGTTGCCACTGGCGCAGCTAATGGCCATTCTAGCGATCCTTCAAAACAAATCGCGAACTTTTCCGTCAGCAAAATGGACGTTGTGACCTCCGTATTTGAGGAAGCACTAGAATGCTTGCGGCTCGAAGTGCGCACTCGCATCGCTACGATCCAAAAACGACGGAACGCGGTCGTGCCGTTCTGCTCCAGACTCCCCACAGAATTACTTGCGGAGATTCTCCTGGAATCCTCTGTCTCGAAGAAACCTACCCACAAGCCTACCCGACACCATCGTCTCCAGACGCTTGCCCAAGTGTCGACAATGTGGAGCGGCGTTGTACGTCGCACACCACGACTGTGGGCATTCATCGATTCATCCCACCTACCCAATGTGGAGTTATACCTTCGCAAATCCAAGGATTCTCCATTGACAATACAACTCTGGGGAGGTGGCAAACTCTGCACATGGTGCAGACGGGTATCCAAGGACGTTCAGAGTGTGTCGAAGCACCCACTCCTCTCCTCCAAGAGCTCGTTTTGCAGAATGACTCGCTTTGGAGAACAAAGACGCCCGTGTGGAGAATGTGGGGAGGCCCTCAGTTACGGACGTTGGCTTTGTCGCAAATCGTGCTGGATTGGAGTACCGGGATGTTCACTGGTCTGATGGAGCTGTCCATCTCCCGGATAGACGAAGATTCCCTCTCCATCAAGACATTCCTTGCTATGCTTGCCGGATGCGAACGGCTCAGGTCACTCACCATCACCGAACTCCGACCAACCCCACCTTCATTACCCTTGCTTCTTGGACCATCATCGATTTTATTACCCCATCTTATCCACCTTCACGTCGCGGCAGTCGGCCAAACCATCGCCCACGCACTGTTCGATCGTCTTCAAGCACCAAAATTACGCAAACTGGTCTTTAGACACCGATTTAGCGATTCTGAAGATGCCGAGCCCGTCTTCTCCCCCATCATGGATACCGAAAATGCTCGAAGGTTGGTCAAGACCACCTTCGTCAATACCCATTCAGAGGACCGACCTGTGTCGGTGGTTGTGTTTCATGGTCCCCAGGGTGTTGTCAACGATTCCATGTTTCGCGGCCCTATTGACCTCGTCTCTGACGAACACGAAACGCGCCTCCCTCTCAGCAGGGCCGCTGACCTCATCCCGCTCAACACCCTCGGTCTTCCCATTCAGCTTCACCTTTACGAGCACGAGTCGGAAGATGCGGATGTCCGGTTCCTTGAGGAAATGGACATGCTTTACACGCTACTAGCTGAACGGGTGCCACCCTCGAGGATTCTCCGTCTGCTGTTGTCTCCCGGCGACCTGAATGAGGCGAACGACAAATGGCCATGTCCGAATCTCCAGCTTGTACGCTTCCAGGAGGGACCACGGCTGGAGCGGACCGTCTCACAGATGCGTAAGTTGGATAAACGGAACAACAGCTTACAACGATGTTGGGAGACGTTAGGGGCTCCTTCAAGTTAGGGACCAGGGTGGGGACCATTCCGGAGGTTGTACCTTTGACGTTTATTACCTCGTCAATTTGGGATCTACTCTTTCGTGTAGTCGTGTCTTAGCGTTTGGCTGTACCTTGACTTGAAGTTCTCCATCGATTTCCTAGCTACCGGGGTCCAACACTCCGTGATGTTAACGAAAGCCGCCAGACCGAAACCTGACCTCCGAATTCCCTTCACCAGAAAGCCGTTATAATTGCCAAGATCGTGCAATGTGAGAGACACCTCTTAAGCCCATAAGCCTTGAACCAGAGCGACATAGAGACGCCCTACCGTGTGAGACCGCCACGAACCACGATGGTAAAATGACTCATGGACCAACCTTTCAACGATAACCATCGACACCATGGATACAATTCCTCGATCCCTGAATCCTGCTTCAAAAGAATCAGTCTATTCCGCACTCCTCACATTGGTGGACGGTATAAACAAAGCGAATGGGACAGAGGTCTCGATGTACGTCCTGTCGCTGATTTTGCCATTGGCCGAGCTAATAACCCCTCCAGCGACCCATCGAAGCAAATCGCAGAACCTTCTGTCGACCAGATGGAGACCATGACATCCGTGCTTGAGGAGGCTTTGGAAAGCTTGAGGTTCGAAGTGCGCACTCGCATCGCTACCATCCAAAAGCGACGGAACGCCCTCGTACCCTGCTTTTCCAGACTCCCCACGGAACTACTTGCCGACATCATCCTTCTGGCGTGTTCTGTCCGAGAAGGACACATCCCCAAGTACACTCTTTACTATCGCCTCTACCAGTTTGCCCAGGTGTCAACGTTATGGCACGACGTTGTACGTCGAACACCACGACTCTGGGCATTCATCGACTCATCCCACCTTCCCACTATGGAGTTATTTCTTCGCAAATCCAAGGATTCTCCATTGACAATACAACTCTGGGGAGGTGACGGTGAGCTACCCGCCCTCGCACCGTCGGCTGCGAGATGGCGATCTCTGTACATGATGCACATGAACATCCGAGGACGCGTAGAGTGTGTCGAAGTGCCCACCCCTCTTCTCCAACGTCTTACTTTGTACAATGAGGCTGTTCTTAATCACACGCCCATATGGAATATGAGCGGTGGCCCTCAATTACGGACGCTGATCCTGACGAGAATCGTGTTGGATTGGAGCGTCGGAACATTCTCGGGTCTGACGAAGTTATCTATCTCCCGGATACACGAAGAATCTCTCGCCCTCAGCGCATTCCTTGGTGTCCTCGCTGGATGCGAAAAGCTCGGGTCACTTAGCATCATCGAACTCCGACCACCCCCATCCCCACTACCCCTGCTTCTTGGGTCCTCTCGAATCTTCTTGGCCTGCCTCACTGACCTTCACATCGAGGCGGTCAGCCACAGAACAGCCCACGCATTGTTCGATCGTCTTGAAGCACCAGCATTGCGGCACCTGATTTTCAGACACAAATTCCAAGGTCCTGAAGATCCCGAGCCTGTTTTTGGTCCCATCGCAGACACAGCGAATGCCCGAAAATTGGTCGTGACCACCTTCACCAATGCCCATTCAGAGAGGTGGCCTAATACGGTACTCGTGTCACATGGTTTTGGGTATACATTTGGCGACTATGAATATCCACGGGTCCCCATCCATCTCATGTCTGACGGCTATACAACGCATTCCTCTGTTAAGAGGGCGGCTGACCTCATTCCGCTCAACAGCCTTGGTCTTCCCATCGAACTCGTCCTTTACACAGGCCCCGCAGAAGACGTGGATGTCCAGTTCCTTAAGGAAATGGACATGCTCTCTGTGCTGCGAGCCGAACAAGTTCCACGCTCGAAGATTATCGACCTGCTCTTGTTTCCCGGACCGCTAGATGAAGCAACCGACGACTGGCCGTGTCCGAATCTCCAAGTCGCATCGATCCTGAAGGGACAGCTGACCGTCTCAGAAGCTACTAATCTAGAGAAAAGGAACGAAAGTTTGCGACAACATAGGGAGACGTTAGGAGGCCCTTCAGGAGTGGGGTGGGGACCATTTCGGAAGTTGGAACTTTGACCATGGTCATGATTACGTCGTCAGGTTGGGATATGCCCGTTCACAGTTCGTGTAATAATGTCTTAGCCTCGGACTGTATCTTAGCTTGCTCTCTACTCCCAAAACCGTTAGGGTTTGGGTTCCCTCTACAAGATAATTGGATCCTCGACGTCGGGGAGTGCCTGAGTGGCCACCGTCCCGTCTCTCCCTAGCTTGCGTTCGTTGTACCGGCGAGGTGCAGCGGATGTGATACGTGTGTGTCGGGGGTGACGCGGTACTCCTTGGTGTAGCCTCCCTGCGACAAGGCCACCGGAAAGAACACTCCCCGGGTACTTTTACAGTAAGTCACCGCTTTGCCGACGATCATTGCCCGGCATCCCGCGTCCCTGAACGGCTTTCGCAATCATAACACCAACCACCGACAGGACCTCCTAGAATACTGATTTTTTTTTTTTTTTTTTTTTTTTTTGGCGTGCGAAGGACAGGAACTCGAGATCGAGTACCGGCCTTAGGCTCTATGATCCGTGGCGCGTGGGGGGGTTATCCACGTGTTTCGGTCCACGTCACTGAGGGGATCCTAAGGTTTTATCCGGTTATGTGAGGTTCCGTGACAGTATCCGTCAGCTTTTGGCCTTCTGTCACGACTTCACTAAGAACGCCACTTAGTAGAACATCTCACAGTCCCCCCTGCCCCTATACACGAATCCTAATGCATTGCATAGCATGCAGTGCTACTCCCAGATGCCCAGTAGAACATCCCACAGTTCTCTTGCATCTTGTCTACAATCCACTGAACGCGCGTAACGCCCAAACATCTACTATCCCACGATAGTATCCAGACCCCTCAGTGCACAACGCTCACTATTCGACATAGCCAACATCACAGCAAACCTATGTCCACAGCATCCCAGTACACCACAGCTATCACACAGCTGTTCAGCCACCTCCACAGAACACGTAGACCAAGGCAGCACCCAACGCTGCCATCTCAATGGACACATAGACAAAGCTCCTGTCCAACAACACCACAGCCCTCCATTGCACCACCAACGGTGCACAATCATCCAGCCTCCCCCACAGACATGTAGCCTCAGGCAGCGCCCACCACCACCACCCCCAACGACACGTCAACAAACA
>WSTW01000390.1:0-18890 GCA_019632305.1 Tulasnella sp. 403 | reverse complement strand
GGTTGGTCAGGGTCAAGGCCATCTTCTATTGCTGTATCGAATATGTTTGGTGTCCATAATGGTTGAGTAGGGGGAAAGGGACGCAAGGGTAACTGTCTAACAGCATTGTCTGACAATGGGAGCATGTGATAAACTCACAGCTGTTGAATGTTCTAGAAAGAAAGGTTCACAACCTCAACTGCACACAGCTGCAAGCTATCCTTATCTGTTGCTTATATTCAAACTAGGCTTGGCATACACTCCAATGTAGAGAAGACAGGACTCCCTACCTGTAGTTCCATTGAATGTTGGATGGTTACAGGACACAGGGAGAAGCATTTGGAATGGACAGGACACCATAAAATAGGCAGACTCTAATTGTTGTTGAATGGAGTGGGGGGAGTTAGAGAGAGTGATGGAGGTGAGGAGTTTGAGTCTATTTGTGCCATCATTTTCCAGGCATACCCTGTAGCATTTCTGCTTCTCATCCAGCAACCTCCACCCCATTCTGATTTTGACCAACCCTTGTCTCCATCACAAGACTGAACCAAAAAGCTCAATCTCAATTTGCACTCCAACAGTAGCATGACCCTGACAACTTCTCAGATGGTCCCAATGACAATTCATCTGACCAGATTGAGAAAGCATTGACAAGGAAGCCTTCATGGCATGCATGTTCAGGATAATTCTATTTGGAAACCCCCCTTGCAGAAACCCTTTTAGAAACCCCTTCTGATAGACCCTTAGCAGAGTTTTGCTAGGAGCAGGGTTTCAAAAAGTTAACCATGAGACTTGGAGCATCCGATGGTGCAGTGATCTTGCAAGTCTTGAATACAATTCCATGCAACATCCCATCTCAACACTCACACCAACACACAATGCGCCCACATACCATCAGCAACATTATGGCCCCATGACTGCCTGGACTAGGAATGGATACGCCTCGAACCAATCCCACCACCAATGGTGACTCTACCAGCACCAACACCTCCACTGACACAAACCATCTCTTCTCAAGAAGTGCACCATGAAGCAGTTGTGGCAGTCCATGTGGTAACTCAGGATATCCAGACCTGGGAACAACTTGGTGAGCTTATGCAGTATATCATGGGTGGGAGGTGAGTTGGCCTGTTAGGGATGTTACCACCCTCACTACCCTGTCAACTGCACTCAGTGATCAAAAGGTCAAGCCATCCAACATGCCAATGGGGGAGCCTGCAGACCTTTGGGACCTACCTCCCCTGAATATGAAAGGCCGTCCACGTATTCGTTGTCAAGAAGGTCATGGAACACAAGGGTGGTGGTCACATAGGTCTGCAATCCTGGGCTGCTCCATGGTAACCCACTGCACCACCTATCAGCAGCTCTGCTCCTGCCACAACAGGGTATCTGGGCAGTATGTCAAACGTCTTGGGATATCACCAAAGCACGGGCCAACAGACTGTAGGACAAGTTGGACCACCTCAAAGTCTCAGGCTTGTGGCCCAACTGCAGTGCTCAATTGTCATGACCTTGCTCAAAGGGTAAAACCAAGGCAAGCGCGGCCCTCGGTGCTACGCCTGTAGCTGCTCAAGTAGACTCTCCCACAATTCCTTCACAACTTACAGCCCATTCCTCCATGTCAAGCACAACGCCACAACCAGTGTCCCACAACCCAAGTCCCTGTATTCGCTGTTCTACATCTCAGCCCAAATCCTTGAGCCCCTCACATTACCTCACTCCACCCAGCATCATAGACGCTCCAATGACAACAAGCTACGTCGATGTGCTCCACACCCCGGGAGCAGGTTCCACTACCCTTTGTACTCCAAAGGAGCACTCCCAACCCCACTCAACTCTAACCCCACTCTCCACCATAACGCATCATACCTCTATGTCATCTACCCCACTACATAGTATAAGTAACAGTCCTGTATCATAGCTACGTCCCCCATCTAGCAACTTGTCATCCCTCCTCTGCTAGTTCCTCACTGCTCTCCATCCTCCCCTCTCGCTACTTTCCTCAATTCCCCCTCGTACCTCTTACATTGTACCTTGACTACCATCACCCAACTTGGACTCCATCTTGCCTCTACCATGCTAGTACTCTATATACCTTGTCACTGTCACACTGGATCACCGTGCCCTTCATGCCACCGTGTTCATCCAAGCCACCCAGTTCCTCCTGTTCCTCGTTGACATCCTCCCTCAACTCCACACTCGTTCCGTCGAGGCCACTCGTGACCTCCTCTGTGACTTCACCACTGAACTTGACCAAGAACTTGCTCACCGCCGCCAAGCAGGTGTTGTCAGAGACGCTTAGCCGTTCTGTGACATTTTGCTAGATCTACCATGTCTCCCCTACACCAGCATATGCCCGTTATCGGACCCGCACCTTTCCAAGTTCTTTGCTTCATTGTGGTCGATCTCATTCCTAACCCACAAGACCCCAAATTGGTTGAATACGTTGTCGTTGCCCCTGAAGACCCGAGATTTGAAGACCTACTCCTTCTGACTGCCGCTGCCTGCTGTACTCTTTCACCCCCAGCCGATACCAAAATCACCACCCCTATCAACTGCATCCACATCATCCTAGCCCCAAACTTTGGTGCACCCCAGTGAATGCCCCGTTGCATCACCACTACACCCAAAGAAAGGCTACTCCACTATCTTCGCCACACCCAAGGAATCTCCACTCAAGAGACCCTTCGACGTCATTATCTTCTTTGTCATATCAGCACACTACCCATCAATACCCCTATTGAATTCACCATCGCCCGATACTTCCAGCAAAACACTTCCCTATTCCGTCAGTATTAGCCAAACTGAATTCCCTGTTTATCACCCTCATCTTCACTCCAAACAAACACCACAAGCTCCTTGTTGCTAGCCTGAAGTGAAGGATACAAGCCAACCAACAGAAAATTGCTGTATACCAATGAGAACTAGAAAGATTCGCTTTCAACCCCTACGGATTCTTGGTCGCCTCGGACTTCCTTCCTATTCCACCTCACTATGTCACCACAGTCACCTCGGAACTTCGGGACTTCCTTGTTCAACTAGCCACCACTATCTATCAGGCCCTACGACTCTTAATTGACATCATATGATCTGAGACCCAGATCATGCAGCAGCTAGCAACACTTATCAAAAAGCTTAATTAAGCAAGCTGGCCCCCCAATTCGTTGGTGCATCGCTCTACCACTCCACCGGACCCACTCACCACTGTCCCCACCAGTCCCACTTCCCCTTCTCTGATGTCAGTCACTGTCTTGACGAAATTCAAAAAGCCTTCAGCACCCATCGGAACCGCCAACTCTACCACCAATTCACCCACTGGGTTGACTCCTCCTCTCATGAAAAGGAAGGAACCCGATTCGTCCGTGCCTACTACAAACCTCTCTACCCTTGCAAAAAGATCGAAGACACCTATCACTGGCATTGCCCAGGCCCATCCTCTTGCCTTTCCTACACTCATCACCTAGTCTGTTCCTGTGATTGCTCCTGTGGATTCTGTCCGACCCACGAACCCTGTGACCCCTTTTACACTGCTTAATGTTCAATGAGACCCACGACTGGATACTTGAAGAGACCGACATCATCTCCATTCACCCAAACACCCACGCCTACGTCATCTGTTATCCCGAAAGGGATATCCCAGTCAACAGCCTCAAGAACCTCTGGTATGACATCAAGAGGATCATCCCCACCACTTGTAACTATCAAGGAGCAGCTATCACTGTCAAATGCCCCACACCCATACAGAGAACCCACCTCTGTATCAACTTCGGACTCGTAGTAAAAGTCTTCAAGTACAAGTGGAGTGAGCTGACTGGACACATCCCCACTTGGGCACAACTCGCCACCAGCTTCTTTTCCCCAGTTTACTACTGAGGACCCAACCACGCCCTCTTCATTGACAGAGAGGACCAAGATTGAAAACTGGCTACTCCCCATCTCCCAGAATACACTGAGACCGCCTGGAGGTCTCCCAACCCTGCCATCATCATTTCTAGTCCCAAAATCCCAGACCAACCAACTTCCGAATCATCATCATCACAAGTGTCAGCCCTTATCCTGTCTGTCACCTCACCTATTGACACTGCCATGGCCCAACCAAGCAAAGACCCCATAGGGGACACAACCTTTGATGCCCCAGCGAGAGCATTGGCCGCATTTACAGACCCAGGACCCAGCAACCAACCCCCTGCTATTTCCGATCCTGTTGGGGTTACTATCAACTACCCAGTTGTAAACCCAGCAATGCACAGGGAAACTACGAGAAAAATACATGAAGAAATGCACACAACAATAAGTGAAATGAGAAAGCAGGCTGAAGAAGCATTGGCCAGGAAAACCCCTGAACCAGAAATGCACAGCTCACACCACAGAACCCCATCAGCAGACTCTACAACTTGTCCGCCCAGGACTTCTCTCCTCTTGTTGCCTACACCCACTCGTCCCCTTGGTGCCTACACTCGAGAGCAAGGCCCCAGATTCACAATGAGACCTAGAGATATCCCCTCTTGCTCCCAGTCTGCAGCTCCTCACCCAAGTGCCCCCGGCCCAACCATACACCCTGATACAGCTGCCTTCATACAAATCCTTCCAGACGACATGGATGATGACAAACGAGTCCATATGGCTGAAGCCATGCGCCACATGCTCCCCATGGTCATTGACCGGTTGGAAGGACAAGCTGTTGCTCCCCCTGCAACCCTACCCCTCTTCCAGGGCGCCAGCCAAAAAAAAGACCTCCCAAAGGTGAAAGCACCCAACACTTTCGAAGGAGATCGCTCGCAGCTCAAACATTGGATCCTCACCATCAAGAACTACATCTGGGTACGGCGAAGGGAGTTTGATGATGAAGCGGATGCCATCACCTTTACAGCCAGCTACATGAAGGGCAGTGCAGCTCGATGGGTTGCTTCAATTCTGAAACAGCAATACACCTACAACCCTCCACCTGAAGCTACATCTTGGCCCGACTTTGTGGCAAAACTTCATTCCGCATTTGGCAACCCCAACCCCGCTCACACTGCCAAGCAGAGGATCCATCAAACCAAGCAGACTATGTCTGTCACCTGCTACTGTTCCGACTTCGAACTCTACCAATGGGACCTCGACTGGAACGACGGATCGTTGAAAGACCAGTTTGAGCTAGGACTCAAACCGGAAGTACGAAACCTCCTCATCACCTACGTCCCCCAACCTCGCACCCTGAATGAGCTCAAAAGTGCAGCCATCACCATTGACAATCACATGCAGCATGTCAAGCAAGACAACTGTGTCACCACCAGTCCCCCATCGTCTTCTCACCCTCCTGTCAGCTGTCCATTGCAGAAATTGACTACAGCACCTTCAACATTCACGCCCAAACCCATGACCACCAGCATCCCCAAGAAACCCACAGCTAGTGGCACAAAGAAGTATGGAAAGCTCACAGATGCTGAGAAGGAGCGACGCAAGAAGGCCGGCCTTTGTCTCTACTGTGGCCAGTCCGGACACCTCGCCAAGGAATGCCCAGAAGCAAAGAAAAAAGCTCGAGCCACCGCTACTGTTGCCACTGCCCTTGCCCAACCAACTTCTACTCCCAAGCCCACTGAACAAAATAACGAAACCTCATCTGAGTCCGGATCCAACTCTGAGTCAGAAAAAGACCAAGGCCCTCGAAGAAGACCACACTTCGGAAGGTCAATCCATTTGCGCCCCTTGCTGTGTTACCAGATACCTCACTGAGTTCCTTGTCCCTTGACCAATGTACTTCTAATCTTTCCATTTCCTCCATCACTACAGTCCCAGTCCCCTCTCCTAAAAAGAAAAAGCCAAAAAAATTTCGATTGTGCACCTTTCCCATCTCTGTTTCTACTTCTGCCTCCTTTTCTCCCCCTTTGAAAAAGAAAACCCAGAAAAAATCTCCTGTCTCATCTTCCATTGCTGCTCCTGTACCCTTATCTGTCTCTGTCTCGGCTTTTGAAACCCATGCCTTGGTGAACATTCCTAGCTATGCTAATACTATTCTTGACCCTGAATCTCAGATTATTCTCCCTGTGACACTGCACCTCGCAAACTCAAAAGTGGTCCCCTCTGAAGCACTGGCTGACACTGGTGCTTCCACTCACTTCATCGACTCCAAATTCACACGAACCCACTACATTCCCTTGACAACCATCCCAATGCAGAAGGTTCGAGCCATTGATGGCCGACCCCTCACCTCAGGAAATGTCATGCGGAAAGCAACCCTCAAAATCCAGATAGGTGCTCATCAGGAAATCACGGACTTTCTGGTCATCTCCCTAGGAGGCCCACCTATTATCTTAGGCACCAACTGGTTTCACAAACACAACCCTTCTATCAACTTTCAAACCCACCAAGTCACTTTCACCTTGTTGCACTGTGCCGACCAATGTCTACCAACATGGCCTGATGTCCTTGGGAGGGCCACACGCTCCCGACCCAAAAAACCACTAGCTGCAGGAATCCTCAAGCAGTGTGCAAGGGAATTCTACAAGCAACTAAAGGATGCAGTAGCCAGTGGAACCATTTACTACAAGGACGGCCAGATATCCGACTCCCCCTTCTTCGAAACACCACTGCCACCATCTGAACCAATTTCGGCACCATGGAAAGAGGGAGACAGCACTGACATCTCTTTCAACCATTGGATCCACCTAATGGCAACCCAATCAAAGTCTGCCACCATCACAGAATAACACCAGAAGCCCAAAATCCCCATCGAGCAACTTGTTCCCCCAGAATTTTATGACTACCTTGACCTATTCCACAAAGACAAAGCAGAATGTTTGCCACAGCACATGGAATTCGATTGCACCATTTATCTGGAACCAGGCACCACACCTCCCTACCGACCTATTTACAACCTCTTGCCTTGCGAAGGAGAGGCCCTCCAAGCCTGGATCACCGAAGAAGAATGAAAAGGGTACATTCGACCGTCCAAATCCCCGGCTGGCGCCCCCATCATTTTTGTCAAGAAAAAGGATGGGACTATCCGCATCTGCGTCAATTATCAAGAACTGAACAAAATTACCATCAAGAATCGTCATGCTCTCCTGCTACCCAATGAACTCATGGATCATCAGCACTCGGCCACAGTTTGGACCAAACTAGATGTCCATACCGGATACAACAACATCCGGATCCAAGATGAGGACGTCTGGAAAACAGCCTTTCGCACCAAGTTCGGTCACTACAAGACCCTTGTGATGCTGTTCGGCCTCACCAATGCACCTGCAGTCTTCCAGTGGTGGATGAATCACATCTTCAGGGACTACATTGACGACTTTGTGGTCGTCTACTTGGACAACATCCTCATCTACTCTTGGAACCCCGACGAACACCAAGAACACATTCGGAAGGTCCTGCAAGTTCTTTGGGACAATGACCTGTTTTGCAAACCCGAGAAATGCGAATTTTACCATGAAGAAGTGGAATACCTAGGATTCCTGATCTCCAGGAATGGATTAAAGATGGATCCGGCCAAAATTAAGGCTATTGTCGACTGGCCTACCCCAAAATCTGTCAAAGACATTTAGACCTTCCTTGGATTTGCCAACTTTTACCAACACTTTGTCAACAACTTTGCCAAAATCGCCAGGCCAATGCATGACCTCCTGTGAAAAACTACCAAATTCGTGTGGACCAGCAAACAGCAGACAGCCTTCGATGCCCTGAAGCACAAGTTCATCGACCAAGTCATCCTGGCATGACCCAACTTCAACAAGCCCTATTTTGTTGAGACTGACTGCTCAGGATATGCTCGAGGAGCGATCCTCTCTCAGAAGGACGATCAGAGCAACCTCTGACCAATCGCCTTCTCATCAAAATCCTTGAACTCTGCCAAACAAAATTACCCCATTCATGACAAAGAGCTCCTGGCCATTATCAGCACATTCAAGGAATGGCGCCACTACTTGGAAGGAGCCAATGGCAAGACCACCATCATCACTGACCATCACAATCTTGAGTATTTCCAGACATCGACCAAGCTTACTTCCCGGCTAGCACGATGGAGCCAATTCCTATCCGGATTCGACTTCCAGATCCTCTATTGCCCCAGGGTTAAATGCAAGGCCGACCCTCTTTCCAGATGGTTGGATCACTGTACCCCCACTTCGACCAACGAACCCCAGCAAGTCCTTGACTCTTCCCTCTTTGTTTCTCTCTCTGCAACAAACCCCAAGATCCTTGACAACTACGCCATTGCCACCTGTATCCACTCTACGATTGATCGAGACAGAACCCTCACCCCGGTACTGGCTTTCCTTTGCAACAACCCCAAAGATGCGCCTGCTGAACTCCAAAAGGAATTCACCGCCTATCACTTGGTAGACGGACTTGTCCTACAAGACGAAAAAATCTTCGTTCTGGATGACGAAATAGCCAAGGAGGCCATCCTACAGGCGCACCATGACTCCCATCTGGCAGGGCACCCAGGACAAGAAAAAACCCGAGAACTCGTAGCCTGAGACTACTACTGGCCCATGATGATGAAGTACATCAATCGATATGTGGATGCTTGCGACCTTTGTGCCCAGGCTAAAAACCACACCCATGCCCCCTATGGACCCCTCGCTCCTCTACCAGTACCCATGCAGCAGTGGACCCACATTTCCTATGACTTCATCACTGGACTCCCTTGTACAGCTAAAGGTCATGATGCCATCCTCATTGTTGTCGACTGCCTTGGAAAGGAGGCTCACTTTATCCCCACTGTCAAGGAACTATCTGCCAAAGACACGGCACAGCTGTTCTACAAGAATGTATGGAAACTTCACGGCATGCCCACTGACACCATATCCGATCGAGGCACTCAGTTCAACTCCAAGTTCATGCGATGGCTCTACAAACTTCTAGGCATCAAGCCTCACTTCTCATCAGCCTACCACCCACAGACAGATGGGCAAATGGAATGTACTAATCAATACGTTGAAGCCTACCTCTGTAACTACGTCACCTATTATCAGGACAACTGGGACAAGTGGCTACCTTCGTGTGAGTTTGCCTACAACAACTCTCTGCACTCCTCAATACACCACTCCCCATTCTATGCCAATCGAGGAGTGAACCCACAACTCTTGCCACAGGTACTCCAACCATCCGAAGTCCCAGCAGCAGAAGAACGAGTTGCACACCTCAAGTGGGTACAAGAGGAGATACAGTCAGTGATGACCTTGGCCCAGGAAAGCCACAAGAAGTTCTTTGACCACCATGTACAGGGAGCCCCTGTCTACGAACCAGGAGACAAAGTCTGGTTATCCAACAAACACATCTGTACTACTCGACCTTTGCAGAAACTCGATTTTAAATGCTTCAGTCCTTTCAAAATCCTTGAACGCTTTGAACCTCATGCCTACCATCTCAAGCTCCCCACATCAATGAAAGGCCTGCACAATGTCTTCCACACCTCTCGCCTCTCCCCTGTCATAGAAGACATGATCCCTGGACGAGCTAGTACCCCTCCGCCGCCTCCTGAAGTCACCAGTGAAGGAGAAGAAGAGTACATCGTTGAAGAAATACTTGACTCTCGGTGGCAAAGAGGGCATTTCCAATACTTCGTACACTGGAAGGGCTATGAGGCAACCGAGAGACAGTGGGTCAACCTCGAAGATTGTCATGCAGAAGCCGCTCAAACATTCCATGAAGCCTACCCCAACAAGCCACACCCTTCACATCCTCTACACCCTACAATTACAAGGGCCGAGGACGCACCTAGGAGGGGGCAAATGTCATGACCTCGCTCAAAGGGTAAAACCAAGGCAAGCACGGCCCTCGGCGCTACACCTGTAGCCGCCCAAGTAGACTTTCCCATGATTCCTTCACGACTTACAGCCCATTCCTCCACGTCAAGCACAATGCCACAACCAGTGTCCCACAACCCAAGTCCCCATGTTCGCCATTCTACATCTCAGCCCAAATCCTTGAGCCCCTCACATCACCTCGCTCCACCCAGCGTCATAGATGCTCCAATGACAAAGAGCTACATCGACGTGCTCCGCACCCTGGGAGCAGGTTCCACTACCCTCTGTACTCCAAGGGAGCACTCCCAACCCCACTCGACTCTAACCCCACTCTCTACTGTAACACATCATACCTCTATGTCATCTACCCCACTATGTAGTATAAGTAACAGTCCTGTATCATAGCTATGTCCCCCATCTAGCAACTTGTCATCCCTCCTCCACTAGTTCCTCACTGTCCCCCATCTTCCCTTCCTGCTATCTACCTTGTTTCCCCCTTACGCCTCTTACATTGTACCTCCACTACTGTCACCCTACTCAAACTCCATCTTGCCTCTATACTCCTAGTACTCTATACACTTCATTACCATCACACTGGATCATCGCACCCTACACACCGCTGTATTCATACAGGCCGCCCAGTTCCTCCTATTCCTCATCAACATCCTTCCCCAACTTCATACTCACACCATTGAGGCCACCTGTGACCTCCTGTGTAACTTTGCCTTGGAGCTAGACCAAGAACTCACCCATCATCGCCAAGCAGGTGTTGCCGGAGATGCTTAGCTGTTCCATGACAGATCAATGGACGAAGTGAGGGATAAGTGATGGAATATTTGTGGTCTGAACCCATGCAAGGAATAGGTGAGGCAAGCCACATTCATGTCCCACATCGATCGGTTTGCTTTGACCTGGTCCAGAGCCTCAAGCTAGGCTAGCATACTATTCTGGGAACTATCAGTTGTCTTGGTGTGGCATAAATGTATGATGGATCATTGGAGTTGACCTGGGAGCCTGACTATAATTGTATTAGAACTCGGGCCAAATTCTGGCGGCGTCGAGGGTTGATTTTGCACAGGAAGTCAATGGGATTGTTGGGAGGCACCTTGATATCGTGCTTGTGATGACTTGATGGACATTCTCGCCCACTTTGGATCACATCAGCATTGGCTCACGCTTGATCAAGCACCAGTGACTCATGCTACATATCAGAAATTGTTCCCCACCATTTATTTCCCCCCAAACAACATTAGAGTTAAGTCGATCCGTTGGGTGGTTGGGGAGATAAGAGGGGGGGGGGGGTTGTCGGCAATGTCACAGACAGACAGTGTGCAAGGCAAAGTCTACGATGCGTACACCTGTTTTGACAGTGAAGGGGGTGAGAAAAGGCTTAATGGAGGGCCTTGGTGATGAGGACGAACGTGGGTGGAGTGACAGAAAATAATGAACCTTGGCATCTAGGTCAACATGGGCGAAAAAGTGACCGTCAGGCGTGTTACCTATAAGGACATGTAATGTTGCAGCAGAGGTGGTATTGCTAATGAAGGGCGGGGATGCATATCATCCAGGAGGAAGCCAAGCCCGCAATTCCGTCTAACGCGAGTGACGTCGACTTGTGGAATGTACCCGTGTAGGTCCTTGTGCAGCAGGATCGGACCAAAGCAGCACTGTAGCCCAAGGCATAACATCACTGGAGTCAATCGAAAAGCAGTTCGAGATCGCCAAGCTCGATGGAACAACAAGGTCCGTGCAGTGAACATAGCTGCTACTCACCGCAGCGTATGCGTTTATGGACACGTAAACAAGTAATACCCCACGTGGTTTTAGACACCGAAAAACCTCATAGGTAGGTTGACGCCTTTGAACGCGTATTTTGCCCCGTCTGAAATCTGAGTTCTGGAACGGAGAGAACACGATTCTTGCGCAACTTTGACAACGATCTTTTCATTAATCCAACTCCAGGGAGGCAAAGTATCGCTGGGCGAGGATAAAGGGATAGTAGGAGTGGGACAAGAGGACGCGGGAGTGGGGGAGAAAGAGGCGAAGAGATACGCCGGACGTACAGCGGAGATGTACGGAAGTAATGCGCTACAAAACAAGGTCGTCATCCCAATCTCGATTGTGACCAACGCACTCGGATCCTCCCTCTCAAACGCGAATATGAATCTCGTCTGTGCCATTCTCCATCGCCAAACCAAACACGAAAGCTCGGTCTCGGCTCAGATGCAGCCTTCGGAAAGTTGCTTATCTCTGACGGGCAATTATGTAGCGTCAGGCATGGCACTGGGGAACGCGATTATGTCGATATCATAGCTGCACGACGAAAATTTCTCTCGGTCATCCACCTCGTGTCTGTTGTGTACTCATCTCACTGATTTGCAATGTATAGTTATGCAAAGTGACGTACTGTACCGCTCTTGTGGTACGGCAACATACACATCGTCGATGATCAACTGTCGAATCGCCACGAGAACAACCACCCGTAGCACCAGAACACTGTGGATAAAAGGTACAACAACGCGTCCAACCGAAGTGAACGTCTGCTGATGTTGTGTCGCCGTTACCCCAGGTACCGAGCTACACACTCGTTATCCCATCATTGCCAAAGTTCCGAGCCGGGAGGATTGTTCAATCCCCTCCCACCTCACGTTTCCTAACTGTTCGAACGTCCTCCCAATCTTACCCACACCCCGGACCGACAGTGTGCTCTTTTTCCAGCTCCCAGGTTCGTCATCTCTACCCTACTTCCGACTTTTTGGACGACAACTGTGATAACGAACGAATGTAGCTCTGGTGCCGACCCTTGCGACAACAATGGGAGATCTCGATATTTTCTCGTTCGCAACACGGGCTCCAACCTCACAACTCGATATCACGTTCGACATCCATCATGACACCGACACCAAAACTGACGTCCACAATCCGCAGACGGAGTGGTTAGTAACGACAATCAATTTTTGACGAAGGCGGATGGAATACGGATCGTTGACGTCATCAAAGGCATGTACAGGAGTCTTCGATTGGATTGAGAAAGCATCGACGAGGAAGCCTTCGTGGCGTCGATGTTTAACAAGTAGTTGTTTGTGCGTAACCGAGTATACTCGGGGTGCTGGAAATTTTAGTCTGCGCCAGCGTGATTGGGGGAGTCATTCCAACCGAAAATTGACGAAATCTCCGGTCTACGCCAGCATGATTGGGTGAGCCATTCCAACCGAAAATCAAACCGGATAGTGACGATTTCCATCTCGTAGCACTACACAAGAAGATCGTATAGCCTGGATATCGTGTCGTTCACTGGATCGACCCATACGTCTCGGCGGTCTCGTTTCGCCATTTCAAGAGACAGTCCCAAGAACCATTCAAAATGCACGAAGCAATGTCCTCTTGAGATATATATATATATAAAGTTTAGGTGAGATCGTGTCATACGATGCGCACTTTTCGTGCCACTAATTCAGGCTTATTCTTATTCAAGTACACATGACGGCTGTCCGCAACGAGACACCGCATGCATCCCGGGCATGGTACCGCTGGTGCGATGCCATTTTGGTGATGTATATTGTTGCGCCTTCTGACACGCACCCGAGAGTCATCCCATATGAGTTGATCACTATCAGCCTTCCTCATCGTCTCTTAAACTCTATGTGTAAGTCCTCCGTGCGTCGCATCGAATTGTATAGCAAAATCTCGATCTAGGAGGGTGCCTGACGTCACGATCGGTGCAATTGCAATGTGCTAGACAATGAACCAAACGGACTGTTCTCCTTGCACTCAAGATTTTGCACTCAATGGCGTACGATAGTCACCCATTTCCGGAAACATATCCTTCGCTTGGCTGTACCATCGACTTCGACACGTTCACGAGACCTCTGTGTTCGCCACAGAATCACCTACTAATCCACTCAAACCTCATATAAAAGCACTTGCGGATACCGGAGGCACAACTAATGCACTGCGGAGGGCCTCGCCTCACGGAATTTGTTGTCGATTCAGTCGATTCGGACGTCTAGCCGCAAGAAAGAACACTGTCAAACGTACATTGATCGTTTTCGCCGTCGCCTAATCGCGAGACGCCTGCTGGTTGTACCCCGCAGAGAGTGGAGGTCCTGACGTGGGAGCTAAAGGATACCACCGGCGTTGCTGTACAGTTGCTCGCAGCGCGTCGAAATGCGATTGTGCTAGCTGGTTCAACTGGCTATATACAATGCTTTTGTTCGTTGCCTGTGATATCATCCGGACACTGTCGGCCGTGCACCATGAGCCAGGACACGCCTCGTCGGAAGATGCGACATGTTAGAATCAGGAACAGGGTACATACAAATAGACAATGTGGTATACGTCTGAGACAAGTAAGGAGACCGATTCGTAATTGCCTGGCATGAGGAGTCAAGCCTTGGAGCGAGGATTGTTCAGCGCCCAAGGAGTATGGCAGAATGCCAAGGCTCGACCGAGTCGTACGCATACCGAGCCAAGACAAGCAACGCAACATTTCGCGCTGCGAGCCATATCCTACTTTTCGGCTTCAGGACGTTCGAGTCGTGCTACCGGCCGTGTGATGCTGTCCAAAAGGAAGACGCCACTAGAGCCATTCATCAGCTTCCATACCGCTACAAGATAGGAATAGAGCCGAGGAGCCAATGGACGATAGCTGCATCAATCGAGTCCTTGAAGGCCTTCACTGTGTCCTGCATGCCGCACCCAAGGCTCCGAGTCATCAACGCTAGCCACTGAGGTATCAAAATCAACATTGACTGTTGTTCAGCCACAGCAAAATTGAAAGGAAGATAGAGAATTGGGCAAATAATTGACATATGCAAAGAGCTGTTCAATGTGAGAACACGTCTTCCTCGAACCGGGCATGCTCAACTCTACAGTCCCGGCATGAGACCCATAGTAAGGCCCAAGGAGCATCGAAGACACCGTAGACCAGTTAGTTGGTTTGCAAATGGGAAAAATTGTGATAGATGGTGAAGGGTGTGATGACACCGGGGGAGCTGTCGGCAAGCTGTGGGTGGCAAGAATGTAATACCAGTGGCGGAAGAGATCGTTGGGTGGAGAAGAACCAAACATCCAGGGATGCAGTGTTCGTGCTCAGGTGGCCGCTCACCGGGTGACGGGTTGGTCGACTGCAAGAGGAGCGTCAGTAGAGCGACAGGATGATACCGGGCATGAACCTACATCCCATTAAGATCGATGCCCGCCACAGGGTGCAACAAGATGGACGACCTCTGGGGGAAAAGTGAACCAGACTTGGCGTAAGGGGGCCCACTGGCATACAAAAGCCTGGTGGGCATCAGTCAATCGTGGCGTATAAATGTGAATCCAATCTGGACGTGCCATTCAGGTCCCCCGATTACATCCGGCGCTGCATTGCAGTGGCCTATCAAATACCGAAAAAGGAGCGGTTTCGTACGGGCCAAACAGAGCTATGCAAGATACTTCATTCGAAGGGGTCCATTTGCTATCAAAGTCCAGGAGAGCTTGAAATCGAGTAATGCTCGACTGAAAACATACCTTTCTATCGCCGTGTACATTCCTTCAGTGCAACGTGGCCCGGATGCCTGGTTTGCTGAATCAACTTGGGATGCTGCTGCTACCTTGTTGAATCATCACGACCAACGAATTAAGACTTAATGGACGTTGGTCACATACCAACTGTATGGAGAATACTCAGCCTTTCAATCACCATGCGGCTAGGGTGGTACTGTAGCTTACTTTATGGATCAGGACGTTGCCAAGTTACGCAACATTCACCAGGTGGATCCCGACACGGCAACTTGAGAAACCATATGGCTACTTATATCGAGGCTCGCGGAAATGAGGATGTGTGCGGTGGTGTAGGCAATGGGGCAAAGGGAGTGTGAGAATTGACAATTCAAGAGGCTGGGGCGCTGGTGAACATGTTGCAACTCCACGAGATATAAGATAGTCCACTGCGGGATGGGTGTTAGCGGAATTACAAGGCCACCGTTTGGACGGCTCACCAGTTCAAAAGACTCACTGCTACCACGGAAAACAGCATGACAGTGGAGGATATTTGCGAGAAACGACAGGCTCGATTCGTCGGGATTCTTATAAATCAAGTACGCACACCTCGATTCAACACATCGAATGACTTACTTTGTCAGTCGTGGTGATATGTTTTTCGCAACACTCCATGGCACCGTAGGCCAGTTTGTTGGATCGTTGAATGCAAGAATGTGCCTCATGATGATGAAGATCGATATCGGCACAGGTGTCGTGCCGTGGAGCACTACAGAAGTGATCCATCGTAGAGGTCGGCCTAGTGTTCCATGGAGTTTGGGGAAGGATTCGTTGTGGGAAAGAGTGAGAACATATGGAGAGCCGTAAATAGGCAGACTTTGAATCACTGTCGAGCGGGATTGGGTGAGGAAGGTGCCGAGTTTGACTCCGTTTGTGCCGTCGACTTCCAGGCACGCGTTGCGGCATTTCCACTTTGACCAGTCTCGATTTCGACCAACCCCGGTCCTATGAGTCTCGTCTCCATCGCCAGACTGAACCCAAAATGCCAATATCGACACGTCCTCCCTCAACGGTAGCATGACCCCAACGCCCTCATCAACTTCTTAGACGATCCCAACGACACTGACATGATACTTGACAACACAACCCATTCAGCTCCTGTCCTTCCGACTTGATGGACATCGACCTCTGTCCTCTCTTACGTGGGATGTGCCAGTCGGTCGTGCCTCGAGCTTAGGGCACATGACCTCTTCTCCACAAGCCAACAACTTGCAGTGAGTCCCGTCTTTCGTCTCCCCTTTCCCAATAATTCCTCGTTCGTCTGCCTTTTCATCATCGTCTCAACACCTGCCTTGCCAAGAACATGCCCCTTTACTCTGGACATCTTCCCGCCCCCCTTCAAGTCTGACGCCTTGCCATATTGTCTCTCCCCGTGCTGCCCTTCCGATCACTCGAGATTAGATCCTGCCTGGATCTCTTCCCTATTATCAGCCTTCACTCTTACCACCCTTTGTTTACAGGGCATGTCCTCTCGACACTGGCCTCCAGCTCCGTCCTGCATCCGGTCATTGGGATGAGAGAACAAACGGAACGATAGAAGACACTGGAAGAGGTTCTCTATTTGTTTATTCATCCTTCTAGTACGATCTCCCCCTCGACCGCCAGCAACGCACAGGTGGGTGTGAGTTCGCCTGCCACCCCGTCTGGACCGTCTGGCAACCCCACCCCCATCCTATCTGCTGCCCTCCAACCCAGCTCCGCATATCCGGATCCCCTTCTATCATCCTTCAACCCCACACTGATCCAGCGAGAAATCCAGCACAGCATGTTTGATTACCAGAGCATTTTCGCGTGGATTGGAATCGTGATGAGGATGCACTGTGCGCCGATGCGAGACGCGATGGTGGAGAATATGGTCAAGATGGTTACGGACCCCGAAGAGTCCAAGGACACCAACGCCGCTCAGGAACCTGTCAAGGTGCTTTGGATGTGCTTCGAGATCCTCGAGGTGATGACACTGGTATGTATCAACTATACCTTGTTTTGCGACCTACGACTGACAGAACATCGCTATAGGATATTGCCAATCACCAGTTACAAGCACTCTGACCATACCTGCTCGAGACCAGCCCCAAATTCGAGCTCAAGATGTCCCAAACGGTTCGAAAAGGGCGTGGCGAGTCTCAACATTACTCGGCAATGGATCTTGCGTGCAGCTGCATCGATTCCTCCCCTCTCCCCCTTCACGGCCCAAGTTGATCATGTCAGCGTTATGCAAGGCCATGGTCGATCTCATTCGACCTCCCACCACCCGCGACCGGCTCAACACCGCCCTCGTTCGAACCCGTCCAAGCGTGCCTCGTCAAGAGCTCGACGGGGTGCGACAAGGGATACCTGAGACGCTCTACCTCGACTACGCCTCAGCTCATACCTCAATGACGCGGTGGACTTGCTTGGGCTGCACATGCTCATCATGCTCTTCCGACAACTCACGACCGTCTCTGCGTCGGGCGGGGTGGAGGACTTGGAGATCGATCGCAGGAGGTGTGGGAGGTTGGTCCGAGTCGACTGGGGTTGTGCTTCGACGTGTGCCCGTCGACGTCAGGGGATCCGGAAGGGAAGTGGGAGAAGGGGATGGGGAATGTGGTGCTGCAGGTTGCGCGGAGGGTCGAGGAGGTCCGGAAACGCGTACGGAGGGGAAGGTAGTCACAGAGGGTGAGGACGAGACATCGCGACGATCGCTGTCGGCCGACCTCTTCGTGCTCATCGAGAACTGGCAAAAGAAGAACTACACAAAGGACTTGCCGTTGCAGAAGATCATGAAGGAGCGTCTGCACGTGGCGGTCTTGGACGTCATCAAGGAGCAGGCGTTGGAGGGGGCCCTGCAGACGTCCATCGTCGGCCGCTTGGGCATGTCGATGCGCAAGGTGAACCGCCATGCCGCCGCTGGGACATCTTCGACGGCGGGGCAGAAGCGCAGAGGCAGGTCAGAGTTCCTGATGCCCGAGATCGTGCACCTGGGCGACCGGATCGCGCAGTTGGTGGTGTTTCACACCAAGGTGTACTGGAGGTTGTATGCAGTAGAGGAGTTTGTGGATACAGAGTTGTAGAGCGGGGGGGTTTTGTTTGGTATATCGTTTCGTGATTTGCTTTTTTAGTTATAGGTACTTTTTACTGTTGATTCGATGGCCAGATTATTGTTCGCTTTGATGAATGTCGTTTCGTGATCGCTTCGTCCAAGTGATAATGAGGATAGCCTTGGGGCACAACAACGAATGGGGCAAGTCTCAATGCGAGGGTTAGAAATGTGGACATGAGACGCAGTGAATGAATTATCGAAATGTAGAAAACTTAAAGACATGGTTTCGAATATGCTACATGCTGGCGACCACCCGATTGTCAGTCAGCGCGCTCTCACTAGTGCACTAACTACCCTATCTATCAGGTGATCAGGCCTCTTACTTTCTCAAGTAGCTTTATCTTTCCAATATTAACTAAGGAGGCTGTTCTAGCTATCTTAGCCAGGTTGCTTAGATGACTGGATGGGGGATTCCAGTCAGATCAGCCCTCCTTATATACTCATTCACATGTTTGTACCTATTTACAAGTAATCCTATATGAATCTCCTAATCTGGTATATGGAATCGTCTATGCCTTTGCTGACTGATTTCTTTGTAAAGTCTCAGTAAG